>JAOTQR010003611.1:0-55854 GCA_025774065.1 Solanum ossicruentum | reverse complement strand
TTTTTCTAAGTGTTGAAAGACAAGAGCATTGGTCTTCAAAGAAATGAATGAGAGGGGTATTTATAGACAAACAACTTTTCAAAATTGCATCTTAAGGGCCTCTAGTTAGCCTATTGACCAATTGAGTCCCAAACTTTTATATTTTAATTCCAATTGAGGACTTTCGACTTCAATTAAAATTTTATCCGCCAAATACTTGATTCCACACTCTCCGCACCTCAAATGGATTAAATTAAAGCTATATTTTAATCCCAACAATTTATCCAATTATTAATTAACCTTAAGAATTTTTGGGGTTTAACACCAATATCATCAATTAACAAATATATGCTCTCAAAATGTTTCAGTTAGCAAGTAAGGCCCCCACACAAGCAACATAACAGAAAATCTCAACTCAATTACATAATACAATCTCATCCCATAGTTCATGAGATAAACATACTCAATTACCCAACCCCATCACCAAGAGCGATAGCCAAAGCTACCTTATTAGCCAAAACCACATCCGAATACCTCCATTTGGAGACCTCCACTCAAAATTCAGCCTCAAATTAATTTTTCACTAAAAAATGTAACACACATATTAAAAAGAGTCCCACAATACCCATACTGCAAAAATTCAAAACTGAAGGCAAAATAGTCCAAAACTTCATTAATTTTGAAAAAGGATCAAAGTGAGAATGAACTTTAAAATCAAGTTCTACATGAAAAATGAAGCTCATAGTTGAAAACCCCACAAATTTTGAGTAAAGAATGAGTTCAAAATTAATATTTTGGACATATTGAAAAATCAAGAAATTTGAAGTTGGAATCACAAGATAGTTAATGGAAAGTAAGGGTGTTATGTTGAATATCACTTACCCAATGTTGTTCCTCAAAGAATCTCCCCGAAAATCACCCTACAAAACTCAAGGACTTTAAAAATGGTGAAAATAGGGTTTTTTTTTCTGACTTAACATTGATAAGTTCTTAGACCCGACCTTTGATGTCACATAAGTGAACAGGGGGTCGCTTTAGCAACACCTGACAGAACGTGAGCTTCGCTAAAGCGAAGCCCCAATTGCCTTTGTGACTATTTCCTTTAACGAATACCCCTCTTAAGGATCATAGATTGCTTTAGCAAGGCCAGGACACCAGCAAATTGGGAACAAGTTCAACACACAATGGGACTCGGAATCAACCCTAAGAATTTATTCAAGATTTCATAAACATAAATCATTCATGATACTCCACTAAATTTGACAAGCTTCAGTGTGCCACTTGTTTCTCTAAGATAGACCTCAGATCAGAGTAATATCAGTTGAAGGTGAGAGAGAGAGTGATATCTGAAAGGTGGTTTTCCAAACCCTATATAGACATTTTGAATTTCTTATCATGTCTTTTGGTTTGACTAACATACTTACAACTTTTGTGGATCTCATGAACTAGGTATTTAAGTCATACCTGGACATGTTTATTGTTATGTTTATTGATGATATATTGGTCTACTCCAACAGTAAGGAAGAACATGCCAACCATCTCAGGATTGTTCTTTAAACTCTCAAGGATAAAGAGTTATATGCTATGTTCTCAAATTGTGAGTTTAGACTAGCTTCAGTGGCCTTCCTAGGTCACATTATATCCGGTGAAGGTATTTATCTTAACGTTCAAGAAACTAAAATAGTGAAGAATTGATCCAAACCCAAATCTCTGATCAGTATTAGAAGCTTCTTGGATTTGGATGGTTACTACAGAAGGCTTATGGAGGGTTCAACTCTATTGGCTAAACTAACCCAAAGAAGGTCCATGTTCTAATAGTTAGATGCTTGTGAGAAATGTTTTCAAGAGTTGAAATCAAATTGACCACTGCATTAGTGTTGTCCCTACCTGTGGAAACAAATGGGTTTGTTATCTATTGTGATGTATCCAGAGTTGGATTGAGTTCCATATTGATGTAGAAAGATAAGGTTAAAGTGTATGCTTACAAACAACTTAAGATTCATGAGAAAAATTATCCAACTCATGATCTCGAGTTGACAACGATTTTTATATTTGATCTTATGATTTATTTTCACTATTTATAAGGTGTGCATATAGACATTTCATTGACCATAAGAGTCTATAGTATGTCTTCAACTACAAAGACTTGAACTTGAGGTAGATAAGGTGACTTTAGTTGCTCAAGAACTATGATATGAGCATTCATTACCACCCAGATAAAGAATATATTATTGTCGACACTCTTAGCAGAATGTCCATGGGTAAAACCACTCATATTGAGGAGGATAAGAGAAAGTTGACTAAGGATGTGCGTAGGCTTGCATGATTGGGCATTTGACTTGTCGATTTTGAGGAAGGTAAAGTTGTTGTACATAATATTGCAGAATCATCTCTTGCAGTGGATGTGAAGGAGAAGAAAGATTAAGATCATAGCCTACTTCAACTAAAGAAAGATGTGTATAAGTAAAAGGTAGTGGTTTTTTGCTAAAGGAAGAGATGGTGTATTGAGATATCAAAGTAGATTGTCTATTCCACATATGTATGAACTCAAAGAAAAAATCATGGTAGAGACCCATAACTCAAAATATTCTATCCATCCATGTTCTACTATGATGTACCACGACTTTAGGATGTTTATTCATGGAGTAGTTTAAAGAGGGATATTGCAAACCATTGTCTCCAAATGCCCAAGTTGCCAACAAGTTAAAGTGGAGTACTAAAAGACTTGTGGTTTAGCTAAAAACATAGAGATTTTATAATGGAAATAGAAGATAATCACCATAGACCTCATCATAGGCTTACTGCAATCTCATAAATAGCATGATTCGATTTACATAATTATTGATAGAATGACCAAATCATCCCACATCTTGCCAGTTAAGACAACAAACACTGTAGAGGACTATGCTAAATTATATATTCATGAGATTTTTAGAATTCATGGAGTTTCTTTGTCTATCATATCTAATAGGAGAGTCTAATTCATTGCTTAGTTTTAGAAGTCATTTTAGAGGGGCCAAGGTTCAAAGGTGGATCTTGCTACTGCGGTCCATCCTCAGACAAATGTTAGGTGAAGTGTACAATTCAATCTTTGGAGGATATATATCTTAAGAGTTATGTCATTAACTTTAAAAGAACTAGGATGACTACTTTTCTTTTATTGAGTTGTATATAATAATAGTTACCATTATAATATTCAAATGGCTCCTTATGAAATCTTGTATGGGAGGAGGTGTAGATCGCTAATTGATTA
This sequence comes from Solanum ossicruentum, assembly GCA_025774065.1. Classification (NCBI taxonomy): domain Eukaryota; kingdom Viridiplantae; phylum Streptophyta; class Magnoliopsida; order Solanales; family Solanaceae; genus Solanum; species Solanum ossicruentum. The sequence goes on along the minus strand of JAOTQR010003611.1, from coordinate 52,622 downwards.
GTTTTAGTGAAGTTGAGTTGATTGGACCCAAATAAAATTTTCAAGCTATGAAAAAGGTGAAAATTATTCTAAAAAGGTTAAAGACTTCACAGAGTTGTAAAATGTCCTACACTGATGTGAGAATGAGAGATTTGGAGTTTAGGGTGAATCATATGGGTATATTTAAAGGTTTCATCCATATGAGGTATGATGAGATTCGAAAAGAAAGGGAAACTTAGTCCTTATTATTTTGGCCCCTAGAAAAACTTAAATAAGGTGGATAATATAGCTTATGAGTTATAGTTACCATTTAGGTTAGCCGCTATTCATCTCATAATTTGATGTTAAGGAAATGTTTGGGAGATCCTTCATTGATTGTTCCTATTGAGAGTGTTGGGTAAAAGATAGTTCATCCTATGAGGAGATTACTATCCAAATCCTTAATCGTCAAGTTCATAAATTAAGGACCAAAGAGATTGCATTGGTAAATTCTTATGGAAAAATCAATTTATTGAAAAAGATATATGGGAAGTCAAAGAAGATATGATAGAAAACTAACTGCATCTATTTGTGCCTACTAATGATAATGTGGAAGGTACTATTCCCATAAAAAATTTTGAGTTTAATGTCCATTTTTTATGTTAGGTACTATTCCCATCACAAATTTTGAGTTTAATGTCTATTCTTGATGTTTGAGTAATTGAGTATCTGATCCTTGAGTATTTGGGTTCTTTATTATATTTGTGCCTTGAGTAAACTCTTAACTAATTCTAAGGCGAGGATATTGTAACACCTTTTATAATATCCTAACTTAAAACATCTAAAGTTTCCAGGAATTTAATTTGGTTCTGCTGAAAGTTAGAGTTCATGGAATACATCTTAGCCCATAATGCTTCTAATAACCGTAGATGGAGGTTCGTAGAACCTACCTTGAAGTATGATTCTCGAGCTCCTTCTACGAGATGGGTTCATGACTTATAAATAATTCAATACCCCGTAGAGAGGGTCTTGTAGTTCCATGTTCTAAAAGCATAATCTCACTATATTTATCATGAATCATAAAAGTTTCCACAATCCTAAAATCGATCCATAGTTCCAAGGACATGCAACCTTGAGTTAAATCACTGGCTAATCCACAAGAGGGTCTATGACTCATGCTCCAAATTATGATAAATTGATAGTACTTTCTACATTTAAAATCATAGTCTTAGTAATTTTTGTCTGGACATGCCGGATGAAACTGTGAAAGGATATACAACCCATAGAATCTTGGTTGTACATCCAAGAGCCCGAAGCTTCAGTTTTCATGAGAATCACTCTGCGAGTAGTAGAGTAGACTACGGCCCTTAAAATTAAGGGGTTTGTGATTCACTCTGCCAGTGTTAATAAAGGGTAATTTTATCCATTTTTATCCCTTTCTAATCAAATCCTTGGCATTTTGGGACTAAAATACATTCCTTATCATTGCCCAGTGGTAGCCATACTCCCATTAACACATAGATAATTAGAAAGCATGTCCTTAGAGGAGAAAAATCTAGAGATCAAGATTTCCACTGGGTCTTTCATTTTTGATTAAAGTTTCAATCTTTTGGGTATGTAAGACTGTTTATAGTCTTGAGTTCGTCCATGCACCCAACATGTATATTTCTTCTTGATTGAGTATTGCATTGAGTTTAAGCTAGTTTTCTGAATGTCAATTGAGTTAATTCGTCTTTTATTGAGTTCTATATATTTATGCATTGAGATTATCATTATCCAACTTTGCATATTGTTGAAATTATTGTTTGTGACTATTTTTTCATGAACCCTAATTGAGTTAATGATCATAATTTTTTTGTGTATTATTTAAGGTTAAGATTGATGATTTTCACACATTAAACAAAGTATTATTTTTAAACCAAGGATAGCACATTTTATTGAGTTTAGGAAAGAAAAGGTCATTGTGTTTAAATGAGTTTGACCATTGAGCTAAATGATATGTTGAGAAAGAGTTTTAATGAGATGTAAATGATTTTATATTTTAAATGAAAAAGCATGATGATTTGAGCTGAGACTGAGTTTCTGAGTTAAATCCTAATAAAATAATTTGAGTATTTTACTTGATTGAGTATATGAACAATATTATATTTTGGGAGTAGCATTGAATACTAATTTGGATAAGGGTAGAGGTAACTCCAACCGCATAAACTATGTAGCTATTGTAGGATAAAAATCAAGCCTCTCTTGTCACAAAACAGAGCTTTTGCATTGAATCCGTTGAGGTTGAGTATCCGTTACTTTGGAAAGGGATTGGATAGGTGTTGTAACACCATCACTCTTTTGTATTATTACTAGCTCTTAGCTGATTAAAGAAACTGGGACTCCCCATAACTCTACCCTCATATGTATCTATGTTTCAAGCCTCATCCTTATAAGTGGGAAGCGTAGAGTCATAAGAGACCTCTAGTACTTAGATGAGTTCAAGACTTTCCTATAAATTGAGTTTTGAGTATCAGATTATGCAAGGGTCAACTTTAAATGACCATAAATCTTATCACACAAAGAACTGGAGGTCCTATAATATGCCAAATGAAAACTTTTTGAATTATCTTTTCAACGCAACTAGTTTCACTTCATTTAGAGTTCGAAATCAAAAGTTATGACCATTTTATTGAAGACTGCCAATGCAAAATTGCACTATGAAACCTATGTTATGGGGTCTTACTATGGGCTATGGGTTGTATTGTGGGCTACGAGTCATAGTGTGGCTTGTAGAAACTTCCAAAAGCTCTGAAATTGAGCCAAATATGGGTCGTAAAAGGATTTTGAAAGCTTTTAAGAAGGGTTATTTTTGTCCTTTCCCCACCCTTTCTTAGCCTAAGGATGACATTTTAACACTTAAATCATCCCTAAAACATCTCAGATAGCCTCTTTTATGTTGAAATATTCTCTCTAAGGCATAAAAGCAAAATTCAAGAGAGGAAGAAGGGCTAGGGTTTGAAGGAGAACTTGAGAAATCTTTCAAATTCTTCCATATACTTCAACATTCTACACTCCCAGATATGTAAGGCTTACCTAAGTGTGAATTCCTTTCTTCACACGCCCTTTTCCATTATCCTGAGTCAAGATTTGAGGAGAGTTGAGATTTTTGAGAAATATCTTCTATTTAATACTATATTCTTTCATTCATGATGAGGTCTTATTTTACATTACATTACATGAGATAATTCCTATGTTTTCATGAGCATGAATGTGAGATGTATACATATATTTTCATTTTTGATGGTATGAACCCTATTTACATGTTTCCATGTAATTTTATGCATGAATTGAGCATATTGAGTTGGGTAAATTGAGCATATTAAATTGAGTGGACTGATGCATATTGAGTTGAGTAACTTGAGTGTACATGAGCATGAGGAGTATGTTGCATTGAGTCACATACATTAAGATATATGATGTCTTGATTGTATTGCATGACGAGTTGATTGAATAAGTCTAAATGACCTTTTGAGTCTAAGCCTATTTAATTATTTGCATTGATTGATTGAATTAATGAGTTTAGTTATGAGTTGATGATGAGATAATGATGAGTTGAGTTATGATGATGATGATGAGTTAATTGATAAGTTGAGCATGTTTTAGTCTTGGGAGAAGTATCGAGCACCGAGTTGGGAGTGAGTATACTTCTATTTTAACCCATAGAACTGTGTTACCCGTGTAGGATAGTAATTATAGCTAGTTTGACGGCTCATGTCCCCCAAGTGGACACTTATTATGGACCCAAGAGAGAGTTGATCGCCCTTTTTCATGGCAAGTTAAGCGCTGGTGTGGCAAAGATGCTGATTCGTTGTGCATCACCTAACTTAAGGTGGTGGGATAAGGATGTTGGTTAAGAGAAACTTCTATGTAACATTTATTAATCATGAGATTTCAAAATAAGCCTATTATACTAATTATTTTAAAAATATGATTTACTCTAAACTTGCATAAAATGAATTGGGCATGAGTATTGAGTCGAAATGACTGAGTCGAGCTTTATTTCTCCTTGAGCTATTTTACATGCTAGTATCTTCTATGTAATGACATCCATTTTGGAATGACATCATTTTATGATGTAGATACATCAGATTAAGGTTTAGATCAGTACATTCCTTGAGCTTGGTGAGCCCTTCTAATATCTCAGAGGAGCCGTTTTATCTTTCATTATTTTTGAATACTTTTCTTTCTTTGATTGAGCTGCCTATGGCCCTTCATGGCACATTTCTAGATTGATGAATAGAGGCTTCATAGTCATTTGAGTAGAGGTTTTGGATGAGTCTCTGTATCTAAACTATTTTCATTGATACTATGATAAAGTGGAGTTATTTCTATATGTATATATGCACATATGTGATGCTTATTTTTTGAGTTATTCTTCCGCTATTAAGTTTGATGTGACGATGAGGCTAAGTGGTTCTCTCGAGGGCTAGCGATAGTCTTCGAGTGCCAGGCACATCAAGGGTGCACTCCCAAGGGGTGACAAACTTGGTATTAGAGCATAGAGTTTAAGAGTCTTAGGGAGTCTATGAAGTCGTGTCAAGTAGAGTGTTGTTTAATAGTGTGTTGTGCACCATATTTTATAAGCAGGAGGCTACAGGATATTAGTAACTGTTACCATTTCTTGTGATATGAGTTCATGCGATAGATTCAAAAACTCAATAAACTTCTTTTCTGACTCATGCATTACGCAATTGCAGATCATGCCTCCAAGATGTGAAGTAACCCAGAGGAATGCCTCAATTAGCACTGCCGAGAATCCTACTTCAGAGGTGCCTCCTGAAATGGAAATGAGGGCCCGATGCCGATTAACAAGGACCACTGGTGTTCCCGTGACACCTGCTGCTCCACCTGTTCCTACGTCATAGGCCAAATTTTGAGGAGCCATAGCTATGCTTACCTAGTTCGTAGCTGCTTAGAGTGGGAATCAGGGTTCACCAGCCCCTAGCTTTAGTTCTCATGAGCACACAACTGCTTCTAGATTGAGAGATTTTTTGAGGATGAACCCACCTATCTATATTGGGTCTAAGGTTGAGGAGGATCCATAGAATTTCATTAATTAGATATGGAAGGTGCTGAAAACTATGGATGCCACTAAACTGAAGGAGTTGATCTTGCCATCTACCAACTCAAAGATGTGGCCAGTGTTTTGTACAACCAGTGGGAGGAAGGCTGAGGTGTGGATGTTGAGCCTACTAGTTGGGATGAGTTCGAGAGTGCCTTTCTTGATCAAATTTTTCCTCAGGAATTGAGAGAGGAAAAGGTTGAAGAGTTTGTAAATATGAAGTAGGAAGGGATGACTATCAAAGAGTATAGCCTGAAGTTTATCCAGCAATCTAGGTATGCACCAGAGATGGTTCTAGATATGAGGGCGAAGATGAGAAAGTATGTATTTGGGTTTGGGAAACATGTGAAGAGGGAGTGTAAGGCAGCATTGTTGATTTTAGGTATGGACATTTCCAGGATGATAGTCTATGTCCAACAGACTAAGGAGGATAAGAGGAAATACAGAGAGGAGTATCTGAGTAAGAAGGCTAAATCAACAGGACCTGAGTGTAGTCAGAGTAAGCAAAATAAGGGAGATAAGTCCTATTTCTAGAAAAGGCCTTCTAGGTATGTACCATCTTCAGCTAGTGTACCAACTCCTAGCCGTTAGAGGTCCCAATGTCAGCCAAGCTTTAGGGAACAGGGTGCATAGTCTCAAGAAAATGCGACTCTTGGCTTTAAAAGGAAGCCACCTTATGGGAAACATGGCAGGATGTATTTGGGAGAATATAGAGATGCAGGAAATGCTTTCTACAAGTGTGGCCACCCGGATCACTTTCAGAGGAATTGTCTAATGTGGGGCAATAAATCCCAAACTTCTACCACAACACTACCAACTAGAAGTAATCAAAGATGTGCTGCACCAGGGGCAAGCGGTGGGATAAACCGTCTATATGTGATAGGGAATCGAGAGGACCAAGAGATGGCACCAGATGTTGTGACTGGTAGGTTTCGAGTCTTTACCTTTCCTTACTATGCTTTACTTGATCTGGGTGCAACTTGCTCTTTTATGATGCCATATGTGGCAAGAAGATTTGAGATTCTTCTTGAGTGCTTGCTTAAGCTATTTTCTATTTCTACTCCTGTCGGTGAGTTTATTTGAGCTGAGAAAATCTATAGAGATTGTGTAGTGCTTATCTATCATAGGGATATTCTTGCTGATTTGATTTACTTGTATATGGTTGATTTTGATATAATCCTTAGTATGGATTGGATTCACACTTACTATTCCTCTGTTGATTGCGAAACTCGGACTATAAAATTCCAATTTTTGAATGAGCATGTTATTGAGTGGATAGGAGATTCTGTTGCATCGATGGGTAAGTTTATTTCTTACCTCAAAAAAATTGCATCGATGGCTAAGTTTATTTCATACCTCAAAGGACAAAAATTAATCTCTAAAGGGTGTATCTATCACCTGGTGTGAGTCAATTCCGATGATGTTGAGCCCATTTCTCTTGAGTCTGTCCCAATCGTGAGTGAGTTTATTGATGTGTTCCTTGAGGATCTACTTGGAGTCCCTCTTAATAGGCAGATTGACTTCGGAATTGATGTTCTTCCTAACATCCAACCTATCTCTATTCTGCCATATAGAATGACCCTTACGGAGTTGAAAGAATTGAAAGAGGCAGTTCAGAGATTTGTTAGAGAAAGGATTCATAAGGCTGAGTCTCTCTCCATGGGGTGCTCTAGTCTTGTTTGTGCGAAAGAAGGATAGTTCCTTGAGAATGTGTAATGATTACCGCTAATTGAATAAGATGACTATCAAGAATAAGTATCCCCTTCCAAGTATTGATGATTTGTTTGACAAAGTTCAAGATGCCACTATTTTCTCTAAGATAAAGTTCATATTAGGATATCATCAGTTGAAAGTGAGAGAAGGTGACATCCCAAAGACATTCTTTTGGACACAATATGGTCACTTTGAGTTCTTAGTGAGTCGTTTGTGTTGACAAATGCACCCACAACTTTTATGGATCTGATGAACAGAGTATTCCGACAGTATCTCGACATGTTCATGATTGTATTTATTGATGACATTTTGGTGTACTCCAGAGATGAGGAGGAGCATGCCAATCACCTTAGGATGGTTTTGTAGACACTCTGAGGCAATGAGTTATATGCGAAGTTTTCTAAGTGTGAATTTTGGTTCAAATCTGTAGCCTTTTTAGGCTATGTGATTTCTAGAGATGGAACCCGAGAGGATACTAAAAAGATCAAGGCAGTCAAGAATAGGCCAAGATCAACCTCATTGACTGAGATAAAAAGTTTTCTGGGTTTAGCTGGGCTACTATCAAATATTTTTTAGGGGGTTCACTTCCACATCCACACCATTGACCAAATTGACTCAGAAGAAGGTCAAGTTTCAATGGTTCGGTGAGTGTGAGAGGAGTTTCCAAGATCTAAAGATGAGGTTAGCTACTGCACCCGTATTGACCTTGCCTGATGGGACGAATGGATTTGTGACATATTATGATGCTTCGAAGGTAGGAATGGGATGCACATTGATGCAGAAGGGGAAATTTGTTGCCTATACTTCTAGATAACTTAAGGTGTGTAAGAAGAACTACCCGACTCACGATTTGGAGTTGGCAGCGGTAGTGTTCACTCTCAAACTATGGCGCCACTATTTATATAGAGCACATGCTGATGAATTCATAGAATAAGAGCCTGCAATATGTCTTCACCCAGAAAGATCTTAACTTGAGGCAGAGAAGATGGCTTGAGTTACTTAAGGACTATGACATGAGCATCCTCTACCATCCAGGTAATGCTAATATGGTTGCTGATGCTCTTAGAAGATTATCCATGGGAAGTACTACCCATGTGGAGGAGGAAAAGAGAGAATTAGCCAAGGAGATTCATAGACTAGCACGACTGGGAGTCTAACTAGATAAGTCAGGCAAAGGAGGAGATCATGTGCACAATGGGTCTGCATCATCCCTAGTAGTAGGTGAAAGAGAAACAAGATTGAGACCAGGTCCTATTATAATTGAAGGATGATGTGCACAAGCAGAAGGTGTAGGCTTTCACCAAAAGGGGAGAAGGAAGTTTGAGGTATCAAGGTAGATTGTGTGTTCGAAATGTTGATGGGGTTCGAGAGAGGATCATGGCAGAGGCACATAGTTAAAGATACTCCATCCACCCAGGGTCTACCAAGATGTACCATGACTTAAGGGAAATCTACTGGTAGAGCGGAATGAAGAGAGACATTACTGAGTTTGTTTCTAAGTGTCCGAACTGTCAATAAGTTAAAGTTGAGCACCAAAGACCATGTGGAGTAGCTCAGAACTTTGAGATTCCATAATGGAAATGGGAGATGATCAATATGGACTTTTTTACCTATTTACCGAGGTCTTGTAGATAGCATGACTCTATATATGTGATAGTTGATCCGATGACTAAGTCAGTTCAGTTCTTAGCAATCAAACCAACCAACACTGGAGGACTATGCCAGGTTGTATATAAGGAAGATTGTTAGGTTGCATGGAGTCCCTTTGTCTATCATCTCAGATAGAGGGGCTCAATTCACCAACCAATTTTGGAAGTCATTTCAGAAAGGTTTGGGTACAAAGATGCTCCTTAGCACAACTTTCCATCCTCAGACGGATGGCTAGACAGAACGTACTATTCAGACATTGGAAGATATGTTGAGCGCTTGTGTCATTGGTTTTAAGGGTAATTAGGATGACCAATTGTCCATAGCTTCCACTCTAGCATTCAGTTGGCCCCATATGGGACACTCTATGGGTGGAGGTGTAGGTCGCCGATTGGATGGTTTGAAGTAGGTGAAGCAAAGTTGATTGGATCGGGCTTAGTTCAAGAAGCTATAAAAAGGTAAAAATCATTCGAGAAAGGTTGAGGACTGCACAGAGTCGACAAAAATCCTACACAGACGTCGGAAAAAGAGGCTTAGAGTTTGAGGTCAATGATTTGGTGTATTTCAAAGTGTCTCCCATTAAGGGGGTGATGAGGTTTTGAAGGAAAGGGAAGTTGAGTCCAAGGTACATTGGCCCTTATCAGATTATAAAGAGGGTAGGCAATGTGGCTTGTGAGTTAGAACTACCCCCAGAGTTAGAGACCAGCCACCTGGTCTTCCACATTTCTATGCTTAAGAAATGTTTAGGAGATCCATAGTTGGTAGTGCCTGTCGAGAGTCTTGGAGTGAGAGACATCCTGAGTTATAAGGAGATCCCTCTCTAAATCCTCGATTGTCAGGGTTGAAAATTATGAAACAAAGATATTGCATCTGTCAATGTATTGTGGAGGAACTAATTTGTAGAAGAAGCTACTTGGGAGGTAGAGGAGGATATGAAGGCCAAGTACCCTCACTTATTCCATCCTACCGATGATGAGAGAGTTGATGGTAAGTATTTTCCCTCTAAATTTTTGCTATGCCTTGAGTCTTTCTTTTTTCTCTATACGATAAAGTTCTAGAGTCCATGTAAGGATTGATGTGATACATTTGTTTTATAATTTTTTACTTGCTAATTTTCTTGCTTTGTTGATTTCACGAGTGAGTTGAGAGCTGGTTGATTGTTAGAATCCATAGGTAAATTCATACCTTGCCCTTAACCTCTAATTGCTCATCATGCGAGGATGAATGATCCCAAGTATTATCACACACTATAACTCTACCCTCATATATACCTATTTTTCAAGACTCATCCCTATATGTGAGAAGTGTATTAGAGTCATAAGAGACCTCTAGTACTTAGACAAGTTCAAGACTTTCCTATAAATTAAGTTTTAAGTGTTAGATTATTCAAGGGTTAACTCTAAATGACCATAACTCTTAGAACACAAAGAACTGGAGGTCCCGTAATATACCAAATTAAATCTCTTTGAATTATCTTTTTAATGAAACTACTTTCACCTCATTTAGAGTTCGGAATCAAAAGTTATGACAATTTTATTGAAGACTGTTAATACAAAATTGCAGTACGAAACCTCTGTTTTGGGGTGGTACTGTGGGCTATGAGTCGTAGTGTGGCTTGTAGCAACTTTCATAAACTCTAAGTTGAGCCAATGTGTTATGAGAAGGGTCTTATGGGTCATAGTACTGTTTACAAGTCATTGCGAGGGCCCATGACAGGCTTTTGACAGCTTTTAAGAAGGGTTATTTTGGGCCTTTCCCCACCCTTTCTAAGCTTAAGGACGAAATTTTTACACTTAAATCAGACCTAAAATATCTATGATAGCCTCTTTTATGTTGAAATATTCTCTCTAAGGCATAGAAGCAAAATTCAAGGAGGAAGAGGAGCTATGGTTTGAAGGAGAACTAGAGAAATCTTCCAAATACTTCCAAGATACTTCAACATTCTACACTTCCAGGTATGTAAGGCTTACCAAAGTATGGATTCCTTTCTTCACACACCTTTTTCCCTTATCTTGAGTCAAGATTCGAGGAGAGTTGAGATTTTTGAGAAAATTTCTTCTATTTCAATACTATATCCTTGCATTCATTATGAGGTCTTATTTTACTTTACATTACATGAGATAATTCCTATGTTTTCATGAGCATGAATGTGAGATGTATACATGTATTTTCATTTTTGATGGTATGAACCCTAATTTACATGTTTCCATGAAATTTTATGCATAAATTGAGCATATTGAGTTGGGTAAATTGAGCATATTGAATTGAGTGGATTGAAGCATATTGAGTTGAGTAATTCGAGTATATATTAACATGAGGAGTATGTTGCATTGAGTCACATACATTATGATATATGATGTCTTGATTGTATTGCATGACAAGTTGATTGAATGAGTCTAAATGACCACATGAGTCTAAGCCTATTTAATCATTTGTGTTGATTGATTGAATTATTGAGTTGCGTTATGAGTTGATGATGAGATAAAGATGAGTTGATTTATGATGATAATGATGAATCGATGATGAGTTGAGCATCTTTTAGTCTTGGAAGAAGTATCGAGCACCAAGTAGGACCGAGTATACTTCTACTTTAAACCACAGAACTATGTTGCCAGCGTAGGATAGTCGTCACATCTAGTTTGACAGCTCTTGTCCAGCAAGTGCACACTTATTATGGATCCAAAAGAGAGTTAATCACCCTTTTCCATGGCAAGTGAAGGCAGGCTTGGCAACGATGCTGATTCATTGTGCATCACCTAACTTAAGGTGGTAGGATAAGTGTCTCGGTTAAGAGAAACTCCCAAGCAACATTGATTGAGCATGAGATTTCAGAATGGGCCTATAACACTAAGATTATTTTAAAAACATGATTTACTCAAAGCTTGCATAAAATGATTTGAGCACGAACATTGAGTCAAGATGACTGAGTTGAGCTTTATTTCTCCTTGAGCTATTTTACATGCCAGAATATTCTATGTACTGACATCCATTTTGGGCCTGCATCATTTTATGATGCAGTTACAACAGATAGAGGGCTTCAACACGTGCATCATGGAGGTTCAGATCAGTAAATTCCTCAATCTAGGTGAGCCCTCCTAGTATCTCGGAGGACCCCTTGTATCTTTCATTATTTTTGAGTACTTTTCTTTCTTTGATTGAGATGCTCATGGACTGTCATGGCACATTTCTAGGCTATTGAAAAGAGGCTTCATAGACATTTGAGTAGAGGTTTTGGATGAGTCTTTGTATCTAAACTATTTTCATTAATGCTATGATAAAGTAGAATTATTTCTATATGTATATATGCACATATGTGATACCTATTTATTGAGTTAATTTTTTGCTTTTGTGTTTGATATGACGTTGAGGCCAAGTGGTTCTCTCTGGGGCTAGCGATAGTCTCCGAGTGCCGGCCACGCCAAGGGTACCCTCTCTGAGTGTGACAAACTTGGTATCATAACATAGAGTCTAAGAGTCCTAGGAAGACTATGAATTCGTGTCTAATAAAGTGTTGTTTAAGAGTGTGTTGTGCACCACATTTCATAAGTAGGAGGCTACAGGACATTATGAACTGTTACCCTTTCTTGTGATCTGAGTTCATGTGATAGAGTTGAAAACTCTATAATCTTTTTTTCTGACTCGTGCATTACGTGATTGCAGATTATTCCACCAAGATGTTCAGTATCCCAAAGGAATGCCTCAGCTCGCACTACCAAGAACCCTGTTTTAGATGTGCCTCCTCAAATGAAAATAAGGGCCAAGGCCGACCGCCCAGGACCATTAGTGTTCTTGTGGCACCTACTACTCCACTTGTTCCTCCTTCAGAGGCTAAATTTCGAGGAGCCATAGCTGTGGTTATACAGTTAGTAGCTGCTTAGAGTGGAAATCAGGGTTTACCAGCCCCTAGCTCTAGTTCTCATGAGCTCACAACTGCTTGTAGATTGAGAAATTTTCTTAGGATGAACCCATGGGTCTATACTGGGTCTAAGATTAAGGAGGATCCGTAGAATTTCATTGTTGAGATGTGGAAGGCTCCCTTTTGAGTTATGAGTCCACGACACCCTATCATGCGCGTTACGTGAAAGTGGTACATATACACATTGAAGGATGCTTTTAATATTATTCGAGAGTTAAAAGGACATATTTCTATAGTTCCATTCTGATAGAGTTGTTAAGATGTTCTTACCTTCATACTATTGTTGAGGATTGTTAAAAGACCAGCAATTTGTTCTATCATCGTGTATTTATTTCGTAACCATCGATAAATGCCAAATCGATATTTTAGAGCCATTCAAGCTGACGATTAACTCCTTCCTTGCAAGTGCTCCATCCCATCATAATATTTTCCAAGTTTTGCAATGTGAATTTTTGGTTTGGGATTTTAAGGTTATATATGGATACGTCACTATAATATTTTTAATAATAACAAATGACCAAAGTTAGGTAGGGCTGGTATAGGTTCTCTAATATAATTTGGTTACACGGGTTTTGTTCTTTATCTTACTTGTTGTATCCTTTGCCTCCATAATTCTATTCATTGGTTATGGTATCCCATTTTTTCAAGTGGGTTTTCCTTTCTGTACATTTGATCTATTTTTTGGGTGATGATGGATCTGAGGCAGTTGTATGAATTGCATAACATGGGTAGGTATATTATTAAGACATGCTTTAGCTAGAGTAGTTCTTCCGGTAATGTTTAAAAATTTTATCTTCCAACCTGTTAGTCTTTATTGTAGATTATCTAATATAAATTTGTAATGGTTTACGGCGGTGATGCCAGAATTTTTATAAAGATGGTTCAAAATTTTAAGAAGTAGACACACGAAATAAACGAAGGGGGTTTCAGCCTCTATTATATATAGATAAAAAATGATTTTTTCCATATATAAATAGTATATTTTTTTGCCGAAAGGGGTTCGGATAAACCTCTCATCCCAATGTGGCTCCGCCACTAATTATTCAATGTAATTTTTTTGTTAAAAATTGGAAGACGTAGGTATTTTTCAAAATCCTTATTTGATTCCTAGATTGTTATAAATTGAATCCCTCAAGTCTGCTTTGTAATTTCTTGAGCAAACTAATTTGCATCTATTGTTGTCTATATTGTCTCAACTATAAATTCTTCTAGTATTAACTTGATGGTCAATCACACCTTCTATATCTTTGTCATTACCAATATCATGAAAGCATTTGCCTCTCGTTACCTTCAAACAGAAGATGGGTAGTCATAGCAGGAGAAGCACCTCTAAACCTTTTAGATCATTCGACCTTGGCCGATCAATCTCTTTTTATTGCTATCTCATGTGTAAAGAGTTGCTCATGCTTCCCAAACTCTGTGCTGGGAATGCCTCTACCATGCGTCTTTTTCATGGAAGAAATAGAACGATCACAAAAGATCCAATCTAGGATGAGTTTTATTTAATAGAGAATGATGAATGAATCAAATTGTATTTCCATTCTTTGGGGGCTTTCGGCCCCTGTTTGATTATCTGGAAAGAACAGGTACGGTGGGATAATTCAAACTTTTTTTTTTGGATATTTTGCTAGGTCTCCATTGTTTAGTTGATTTTTTTTTCAATTTTTTGCAATAACATTTTTATACATAGTATAAATATGTATTGAAACACGAGTTAATTTTGCCTTAATACTATAGATTATTCGAAGAAATCAATAAAATCACCATTTACAAGGATAGCTCTGCTACTAATTGTGTTAAATGAAATAATTAAATTAATGATATTGTTGGGAGAATTTAAGAAAAATATAAGGTTGTTTCATATGAAAGACCACTCGATTTTGTTGAATGCCTTTTTCTAGGTCGATTTTATCAAGTATATTGGTATTCTTTTCCTTTATTTTATTCGAAATGGGAGATAACTTCCTGGAACACAATCACATTTTTAGTTACTTGGCATTTTTAGATAACTCGATTGTCATGATCCTATCAGATTCTTCATAATAGATTTTATTTTATTGGAAATAATTTATAATATTTTATAAGCAGTGTTACACAAGCTTATAGGTCTGAAGTCTTTAAACTTACTTTCTCCTCCCCCCTCCCCCAACTTTGTTTTTGAGATTAGAAAAACGTGGGTTCTGTTTGTTTCTTTTGGTATGCACTTGTTTTTGAAAGCATTAACCCATAGGCAGATCATTGATTCTCCTACAATATTCCAGTAGTTTTGGTAAATAAAGGGATATAGACAATCTGGTCCAAGGACTTTGCAAGATGAAATGTTTCTAATTCAATAAGGTCAAGGAAGCAATGGGTTATAGAATGTCTACTATATTTAAGAGCACTAGGTTACATAAGTAAGAGAGAGTTATACTTGTGATATTTATAAGATTATAGAAGCAACTTTCCTTGTTATTTTGAAAGACTACAATTATATTTCTCCTTCTCGATTAAGGGTTGTAGTGTGAAGAAATCTAATGTCTGAATCTTCATCATTTAGCCAATTCACTCTTGACTTAATTTTTCAGAAGACTTCCTCTAATTGTAGAAGATGCTTATAATTTTTAGTGAGTTCTACTTTCAGCATTTGGATAAAGAAACTAGTTGTATAATATTGTGAATTTTGAATTCCTTCTAGCCTTCTTATTATTTCCATATTTTGTGGAAAATGTTTCCAAATGTTGAGTTGTTTATTTGCAAAGTTTGGAATTTCTTTTAAAATATCCCCTTCTTTCCTACTAGCTTTGTAGAATAATATTTTAAAAATCAAAGTGAGAGGTCCACATGGATTCAAATCAAAAGAGCTTGTACACTTACTATTGTGATTTTGAAACAATGATAGGAGTAGGGCAATTGGTTTGAGTAAATATGGGGAAGGTATTGTACTTAGGTGTTTGGAAATTGGTAACGCTACTCTTCATTGGCAAAAAAGCGGTAAAGTCTTTCAAAGATAGTTTTTTTCTATTTTTAAAGAGCTTGTTTAGTCACACGCATTTTACTCCTTTAAAGCCTATGTCTATTAATTCATGATAATAACTACTTTTCAAAATTCACTAGTACAAGATTAATTATTGGGTCTAGCTCTTGTCCTTTTTGTACTACTGAGTAGTTCATTAAAATTTTCCACCTATTAGGCATTTCACATTATATGTATGTTTTATTTTCTTCAATTTTTTTCATGAAGTCTTATGATTAGTCCTGCAAAAACTAGCATATATACAACTACATAAAATCATGAATCACTAGTTGAACATGTCTTAATCATTGCACAAATTTCTTAGCCAGAAGAAGTGTTCCGTTCAACTTTAGTTGGGAGTCATCTTATAGAGTAACAATTGCACTAGATCCCACAGTAGGAAGTTGAACCATTTTAGTGAAAGAAAAGTCATCTACCAAGAGGAGGATTATGCCAGATGATCAAGTATCCAAAGCTTCTCCCAAAATTAGATCCATTTCCACCCCCTACAATTCAATATAATGAAATTCATAGAACTATTCAAGTGGGGTATGATTATCCATGGTAACTGATCCACAACCAAAAGTTTTCCATTCATTAGGGTTAGGTTTATGATGACTATACAATGTTTTGTCTCCTGATTGCATGAAATCCACATGTCTATCAAGATTTTCGATAAGTTCAGTGGGTAGATAAGAATACATATTTTATCAATATCTCTTTAAATATTTATACTTTTATCTCTTTTAATATCACGATTTCTGTTTGTGTTTCCCTCACCAATTCTAATATGTTCTCTAGCTTTTCTAGATTTTGATCCACTTTACATTTTATACTAGTTTATCTTAGGAAGAGGTGGGATGATTCATACATAGTACCTGAGAATTTCAGGCTACATAGTTTCAGATAATCGTAGGGTGAGTTTCCTCCAAATTGGTGTGGACTCTTATTGAGTTGGATGGAGTTGTTTTTATCACCAATACTTAGATGTTAAAGTAATTATAGTTAAATGATCTATTGAAAAAAGAAGCAACTAAGGTGGGAAGAATAGCGGGATTATTAATATTACCTTGTTTAAGGGGTTGAACGGAGGCATCTCTCCAAAAGGATAATAGTAGAACAAACTTTGGGGGTGTTGTAAGACTAAAGACATCCAGGGGTGGTTGTTGTAAGCTACCACCCCTAGTCTCATTCCTTCTAAGACTGCATAACATTATGTTCAGCATTACCATCACCATATCTTGGTTTACCCAAAGTTTTTGCCAATCGGATTCCTCGTCCTTATTATTTTGTACTTTAAAAAAGAGTATTAGTATTAATTGTCATGTTCAAAAGAGTAGCATGAGTAGGTATGTGTATCTTTCTTGTTTTATATTGAAATTTTTATGGTAGTGCTTTATTTTGTAAAACATTTTGTTTCATATGGAAATTTTCATGACTGTTATTTCTTTTGTAAAGCAATGCTAATGCATGGTCTTGCTGATACGGATCATGCAAAATGAACCTCAAAGTAGCTAATCAGGACAAACAGAACATTGTACCATCACCGACAACCTTGATATATAAAGTTTGAATTGCTTGAGGCTACACTTCATTGTGGCTTCTGGGTTGGGAGATATCCTCTTCCTCTTTTCAGATTCACTAGATCACTATTTCCCTTTATTGCTATCCCTCTTTCTCAATGTTTTCCTCTTTAAGTTTGCAGTTTGATAAATCATCCAATGTTATGCTTAAACGATCTTTTGATTTCTGATTGTTTTATTTGGGAAATCAGATTTCATGTTTATTGCATGTTACCTAGTTCAAGGGGTTGATAGAGGCATCTCTCCAAACGGATGATAGTAGAACAAACTTTAGGGGAAAGGAAGGAACCACAGATGTTGAAGACATCAGTGGTGGTTGTTGTAAGCTTCCATCCCTAGCTTCATTCCTTCCAAGACTACATAGGCTATGACATTAGGTTCCGTATTACTATCACCATATCCTGGTTATGGTTGGGGGGGGGGGCACTTGGGTTGTATAAAAGGTGTTTCCTCTTAAGATCATCAAAAATGTTAAAAGAGGGTTGCACAAGGAGTTTGGTTGTTCATTGCAGTTGTTTGAACTTGATTTACTAGTTTTCTGTTAGGTAGTGTAAGTAGAGCTTCGTTCACTAGTCATCATATCTGCTAAACTAAAAAGGGGTTTCTTAGCATCTTTTTGATATATTCGGCAATTTTATTATTATAGAGTTGATAGAGATAGATGTTTTATTTTTAATAAAAGTATCTTCTAATGTAATAGTTGTGGTACTAAAAGTACGTTGGTTGCTATATTTTACTCATTTCATGGCTTTTTTCAATAAATAGGGGTATATCTATATTTGATAGGGATTACTTACTACTACCACCATATCTTGTAGTTCCATTAAAGTTGTAAATGACAAATCCTGGTCCTGTAGACTACGTACTCATTTATAGCCACAGTTGTGGTATCGAGTTGTTGTTCCTTGGGTGTGCGTGGAGATAGAGCTGCATAAAAGTGTTCCCCCAAGATCATAAAAAGTATTAGGAATGGAGAGAAAAGGGGTAGGAACGGCAGTTTAGTTGTTCATTGGAGTCATTTGAGCTCTTTTACTAGTGGTCTGTTTGGTAGTGGAAATAGAGCTCTATTTTTTTGTTGTCTTCTCTACTGATTTGAAAAGGAGATTCTTGGCATTTTTTGGTAGATTCAAAACTTCTATTATTATAGTGTTGATAGGGATAGATATTTTAGTTTTAATAGAAGTGTTTTCTATTGTAGTAACTGCGGTACTAGGTATATTTTGTTTGCTATATTCTATTCTTCCAGTGGTATTTTTTCTATAAATAGAGGACATCTATATTTAATATGGAATCTCTAACAGGAGGTGGCAGTTTTATTTTTTAATCATTGAGATTTTTTGAGTTTTCTTTATTAGTTTAAATTATATACACCGTCAATGTACAAATTTTCTACATCATTGAGTAATTTTAAAGATAATTATCATATTTTTTTATGTAATATTTATACCTTTTAAAAAGAATATAATTTAGAAAATCATTAAAGGTAGTTTGAATTCTAATTATACAATAACCCAAATTCCTTCCTAATTTTATATTTTTTCCTTTTCCGATTTGAATTCAAATTATACTCTCTCTTTTGTATAGCAATGGTAAAATGATGATATTGTGGTTCTTGTATTTTATTTTTATTTTTTATTTCTTTCATTTTTTATAAATTATTCTGTTCATTTTTTATTTTATTTCAAAAAAGCTTAATTTGTGACATTTATATTTATAATAATAAAATAATTTTCATAAAATGTGTATTAAAAAAAGATTTGAAAGACATGGAAGATGTAGGAGGGAGTTGTTCAAGAGATTTTACATTTTCTATGAAAATACAACAATAGAAAAATGAAACAAACACTTCACAAAATACTTAATTTTGTGAAAAAAATTTCAATAAATCCTAAAATCAATAAACAAAATTAAAATAAATCTTAAAAACTAGCTTTGATTGTAGATATAAAAATGCAATTGTTATGTATTGAAAAAAGAATGCACAAAAGACTATGTAGTGAAGGAGAAAGAAATGGATATATATGTTAGTAATAATTAAGAAAAAAGATAGTTAGATTGAAGAAGAAGCCAATAAAAAAAAAGTGAACTATTTGCCAAAGAGGGAAGGATGAAATGGAAAGAAGTAGAGAAGAAAGAAATACTTGTATTTTTTTTAAAGTATAAATAAATATTATTAAGAAATACTACTTGGTAACCTACAATAGGAAGTAAATAACACCTCATGCTGTAAAAATTTTATACACTAAAAGTGCACCAAAATTAAACTTGTTTTTACTAGTACAAAATTTTTTATTAGGTGTAGAGGAAGTCTTCACAATGTATTTGTGGGTAGACAATCAATGATTTGTTGTGATATGAGATGTTATAGTAGAAGGGTAGGTTACTTTCTTTGCCAACTCAAAAAATTTATTTTGGAATACATTTTTTTCCTTCCGAAAAGTGTTATGTTTATTAAGTTTATTGGAAATATGATGTCATCATCAGTGATGTTGGAGGGATTGTTGAAAGAAGTTTTTTAGTTCTAAGTTTGGGTTTAAAACTCCGTTGGTGTAATAGAATCTTTTTACGAACATTATGGGGATGTACTGATGTGTAAATAGATTGGTGTACATTTTTTTATATTTAAACATTTTGGATTCAAGTTACTTACCTATGCGTGCTTTAAATAATTTAATTCTAATATTTTATTCATTTAGATGATTTTTGTTGCCTTTGGACTGTGATCATTTGCAATTATTCTTCTATGCTATCTATCTTGTTGCTCTCCAATTGTTTATCGGGTCTATCTTAGCTTTCTCTTTGTTCTAATTCAATTTAAATCACACCATCTTGTCATATTGATAGAATCACACAATTCATCATATTGCGTTATGGCTGTTGTGTTATGGCTTTCTTAATTAGTATTGCAAGTGCTATTCAACAGTACATATGAATTGCATATTGACCTCTAAGTGTAGCTGTGTGCAAACATCCATTTTAACCAACTTCCCTAACATTTTCCCTACACTAGCCAACATTTTCCCTTAAGTGTTTTGCCTTGCTTCTGATGCAACAAAATTTTCAACTTTGTACTTTGGTATATTTTCTACTTTTAAAAATATATTATATTATTATGAAATGAATGATATGATACGATGATGATGATAGAATGATATAATAAGATATGCATAAAGATGTGATATGATGATTAATTTTAATCAGTTGCAGTTTGAATATCAGCCTGAGTAGAATGAAATGTTGTAAAACGTTATTAGGTCTTTTGTGTGCTTGTATTCAGATGAATTTAGATTTTTTAAGGTCATTTTCTTTTGTTGCAATTGAAGAAGTAACAATTTAACTGCAAAAGAGACACTATGAATAATACCTGATTGGTCCGCTGTTACAGTAATGCAATGTTTTGATACAACATGCATAAATTTGACTTAATTTGTTAGACTTCTCATGTATCTAATATCGTATGCATGTATATGACTGGAATTTGGTGCAAGACTCTCTAGTAAATGAGATAATATGTAATTATTTCAAAATATTATATGATTAGCATATATGATAGGAATATCTGTGTAATTAGATAATTTTCCTATTAAAAATGTTCAGCCATGTGAACTCAACTAATTAGTTTTCAAATAAGCAATATTTTCCTACTCCTTTTCCTAGATAGCTGGTTGAGGAATTCCTTATATATATTCTTTAGTCAAACAATAGTTTTACCATTATCGAAACGTGCTCTTGTCTTACCCTCTCATTAAAATTCTATGCATACAATGACTTGTTCTTCCTCTCCAATTCCTTCTGATATAATTTTAAAGACATTAACTCGAACGTCATTGAAAACAATAGACAGTTGTAAGGCTGTTGTGTCACGACCCAAGACTCGGGTCTAGAAGTAACACGACAAACGAGGAGCCCGAAGGGATCCCAAATAAGCCTCTTAGAATATCAATCACACATCCTCGATCGCGGAAGAAAAAATAAGCATCACAAGATATAAATAGAAAGGGAAGCGGGACTAAGGGAAGTCTTTAATATTCATTAAAGCATAAGGAGTCAAACTCATAACAAAACATACATAGTATAGTATCCAACAACACCTCTAACATAGAATGGGGCGGGGGCCAAAACCCTTCCCGGGCTCACCCTCAAAGAGATAAGTGTTCAACATAAGGAAGTCTCAACATAGCAAGAGAAACATAGATAGTGTCCTCGGCCTTGAGGACCCACCAATGCTTTTCTCTGAAGTGCCAAACTAGCCACGTAGAGGATGATCAAAAGGTTCTCCGATACCTACATGGTAATATCATGTAGGCATAGAGCATCCGTTAGTAAGTTTGAATGTACTGAGTATGCAGGGTTCAATGCAACAAAAACATAAGCTAATATATTTAAAATGCATAATCATAAGCAATGAATATACATAATCTTAATATGGCATGCATGATCAATGCTTGTAATAAGTCATTCTTATAAATCAATCAACTTGCATAATATACCTTACATAGGTGCAAAGAGACCTTAACCGACATGAGTAAGATCAAGCGAGCTACAACTTGGAATCTCGATGATTACCCCTTATCGGTAATGAGGTGGTCTACTTGACAAGGTAAACCATACTTCACTTTACGAGAACATGACTTATTTTTTATGAAGTAACCCTCCTTACAAAAACATGACCCATTTCGGAAAGATTTCATGATAAAGTGCACTAGATAGATCTATTAGAATAGCAAGGGTAATAATCATATTCCTATGTTGGCACATAGTTTGAGGAAAGGAGTATGGACCCTTGAAGATAATCCATGTCAAGATCCCATCCATTGGCTACTCCCACGGAATACTTAAAATAATCATACTTTAATCATAACATGATAGCTTGTAAGAACATGACTTGAGCAGCTCATAAATATGCTTGACCTCTAGTAGTGAGCCTAACTTGAAGAATGGATTATAATCATACATTATCCTTTGCATTAACATGAATGACTCACAAGAGGTAAAAATCTTGAAATAGAGCTTAAGTTGATACTTGTAACATCATAGATACTTTTCATGAATTCAATACATGATTGAAAGCCCTTAATCATCATATAGTCAATTGAAATGTAAATCATGTAATAAATCATCAATAACTTGAGAATTCTTGTCATGTCATTTTATCAAACACATGGTGGGTTCATGATACTTGTTCAAAATCATGAAATCAAAAGTCAAATAAGATGAGTAAACTCAATATAAATCAAACAACCAACATGTAGTAAAATCCTCATGTAGGGTACCTTGAAATCCATTACCAAATCTCATGATAATTCATAGTTTCATAGCTCAAAACATGCATAGTCTCAATAGACAAAATCAATTCATGGAATAAACTTGAAATAGATAGTTATGCATAGTCAATCAATACTTCATAAAATCCCAACATATTTTATATCCATAATCCATGATAAGAGATACCCATAGGCAATACAACTTGGAAACATGCAATTTTCATGAAAAGAGAAGGTTGGGCTCCATGGGTGAAAGCACCCAATGGATGAAACACATATATACCTTAAACCTTGAATTTCTTGAGGAGAAATTAAAGTAGAATTAGAGTTTGAAATAAGTCCTTGAGTTCCAAAATTGAGCTTGAAATCCTTAGATTTGAATGAGATTATTGATAGAGTCTTAGAGAGGTTTTAGATAGGGTTTTGAGAGTTATAAAGTTGAAAAATGGCTAAGTATGGGTGATTTCACGTTTAAGTGGGCATGGGGTTATGAATCCAATGCTCTTGAGAGAAATAGGAAAAGGAAAATATTACACTGGTCCGTGCCCTGACGCGATGCGGAATAGATGCAGACCTCATGCTACACTAGTTTACGCCCCTTGCATGTCGCAGCCAGGGCACGGACATCCACTCGAATTCAAAAATTAATAAAAATTATTTTTCTCTAAGGGTCTTTTAGAATCTGGGTTATGCCTATTTTCCATTCAATTTTATCCTCTAATCAAGAATATGAAGTCGAATTTTTGAAATCACGCATGAATTTTGAGATATATGAAAATTATGATTACGGGGCATTCTGAAGCACATAAGAGGCATTTGAATATCTCCCCCTTGGAAATATTCGTCTTCAAATGTCAAAGAAACATGCATAAGAGAAGTAAACATGATGATTTCAGCCGACATGAATACAATAAATGCACTGAAACATCATTTTTCAAAAATCACAACAAGAATGTCTAAAATCACCATAAACTTATTACCATAACCATGAATGCATGAAAAATGACATGAGGGCTGAAATTTAAGACTTGAAATCATACATGGGACTTATATAATTACCTTCATCTTGAGTAGAGTGGAAAAGATATGGGTATTGCTTTTTCATGTACGCCTCGGCTTCCTATGTGGCACTTTTAACTTATTGATTCCTCCAAAGGACCTTGACGGAAGCTACATCTTTGTTTCAACCTCTTCACTTGTCTATCAAAAATCTCCACAGGGACCTCCTCATAGGTCAAATTATCTTCTACAATAGCCACAACTTCCAAGGGCACTATAGCACTTGGGTCACCCGCACACTTTCTTAACATAGACACATGGAAGACTGGTTGAACCATATTCATCTCCATAGGCAACATTAACTCATATGCAACCCTACCAACTCTCCTCAAAACTTTATAAGGACCTATAAACCTTGGGCTCAATTTCCCTTTTTTAACAAATCGGACCACACCCTTCATGGATGAGACTTTCAAGTAAACCCAATCACCAACCGTAAACTAAAGATCTCTTCTTCTCACATCAAAATAGGAATTATGTTTACTTTGGGATGTCTTCAATCTCTTCCTTATCAACCTCACCTTCTTCAAGGCTTCCATGATCAAATCTAGACATAGAAAGGCCATTTCCCCCACATCAAACTACCCAACCATGGATCTACAATGCCTACCATATAAAGCTTCTAAGGGAGCCATACCAATGCTTGAGTGGTATCTATCGTTGTAAGCAAACTCAATAAGTGGAAGATGTTCATCCCCACTATCCTTAAAATCCAAAACACAAGCTATAAGCATATCCTCAAGAGTTTGGATATTCCTTTCGGCTTGACCATCCGCTTGAGGATGAAAAGCCGTGCTAAGCTTAACTTTAGCACCAAGAACCCTTTGGAAAGATCTGCAAAAATGGGAAGTGAATTGAGCACCACGATCCGAAATGATGGACAAGGGTTCTCCATGAAATCTAACCTACTCATGAATATAAAACTTGGCATAATCTTTGGTACCATAAGTGGCTTTGACCGGTAGAAAGTGAGCCAACTTTGTCATTCTATCCACAACAACCCAAATAGAGTTAATGTATTTTCTAGTGTTAGGAAACCCGACCACAAAATCCATATTGATCTCTTCCCACTTCCAAGTAGGAATCTCTATGTTTTGGGCTAGGCTGCAGGCCTTTGGTGTTCGTCTTTAACTTGTTGGAAATTATGACATCCGAATACGAACTTGGCGATATCCCTCTTCATACCAGCCCACCAATACACCTCTCTCAGGTCTCTATACATCTTTGTGGAACTGGGGTGAATAGAATAAGATGAATTATGAGCTTCCTTAAAAATGAACCCCCTTAAGTAATCAACATTAGGAACATATAACCTACCTTGATACCTCAGGGCACCATCTCCCTCTTGGGAAAAAACCTCCACTTTACCATCTCTCACCAAGCCCTTCAGCTCTAGCAAAGCAGGATCAAGATCTTGTTTTAACTCTACTTCCTCAGTCAAAGAAGATTTAGAACCACTACACTACTATTTTCAACTTCATACAACCTAACCCCCAATCTAGCCAATCAGTGAGCTTCTCTAGACAACTTTTTTGCCACCATCATCATACACGCTAGACTACCCATGGACACTCTACTTAGTGCATCGTCTATAACATTGGCTTTGCCGGGATGGTAATACACACTCATATCACAATATTAGCTTTGCCAAGATGATAATGCACACTCATATCATAATCTTTAAGGAGCTCTAACAACCTTCTTTGTCTCGAGTTAAGAATTGTTTGTGTGAACACATATTGGAGACTGTTGTGGCAGTTAATACATCAACATGAACCGCATACAAGTAGTGATGCCAAATTTTTAAATCAAATACCATGGCTGCCAAATTAAGATCTTGGGTGGGATAATTTCCTCTTGCACCTTAAGTTGTCTAGAAGCATATGCTATCACCTTGACATTTTGCATCAAATCATACCCCAAACTAATTCTTAAGGTATCACAATATACCACAAACCCTTCTAACCCTTCCGGTAGACCTAAGATAGGAGCGGAGATAAGCTTATCTTTCAAGGTTTCGAAGCTCTTTTTACATTCATCGGTCCAAATAAATTTTGCCGTCTTTTGGGTCAACTTTTTCATAGGAGAAGCAATAGAAGAAAAACCATTCACAAACCTCTAGTAACCTGCCAAACCCAAGAAACTACTAATATCTGACAGAGTCAAGTGTCTAGGACAATTTCTTATCACCTCCATCTTCTTAGGATACACCTTAATGCTATCACCCAACACTACATACCCTAGAAAAGCAACCTCTTTGAACCAAAACTCACATTTTTCATATTTAGCAAACAACCTCTCATCCCTTAAGATTTGCAATACCACCCTCAAGTGATTCGCTCTTCCTCACTTCGAGAATAAATCAATATATCATCAATAAAGATCACCATAAACATATCAAGGTAGGGTTCATGAGATCCATAAATATGGATGGTGCATTTGTCAACCCAAAAGACATAACCATAAATTCAAAGTGCCTATACCTACTCGAAAAGTCATTTTTGAAATATCACACTCCCTCACCTTCACTTTGTGGTATCCCGACTGAAGACCAATCTTATAAAACTGACTATCCCCTTGTAGTTGATCAAAAAGGTCATTATTCCTCGGTAGAGGGTACTCGTTCTTTATGGTAACCTATTAAGTTGCTGGTAATCAATGCGCATTCTAAGGGAACCATTCTTTTTCTTAAAAAATAACATCGGTGCACCCCAAGTTGACTTACTAGGGGTTATGAAACCCTTCTCTAACAAATCCCTCGATCCTTCAACTCCTTCATTCCATCGGGGCCATACGGTAAGGGAAAATGGAAATGGGTTTTGTAGCGGGAAGGAGGTCTACACCAAAGTATATTTACATTTTGGGAGGAAACATGATGTGCTGTAAAATTACAACATATTTGGTGCCTAAAATAATGGATTTTGTGAGCTCTTAAAGAAACTTTTTAGTGTTTTGGTGTTAATCTTGCAGAAAAGTTAGGTTGGAATGATTTTGAGGAAAAGTTACAGATTTTGCTGAAACATAGGCCATACGAGCTCACCTACGAGTCCCAGCTCACACTATGAGTCATAAATTATGTCATAGCAAGAATCGAAGACAAAAAATCAGGAATTTGCCAAGTGAAGGTCATCCTTATGAGCCTAGCCTATGAGTCATATTACACACGATGACTTGTACAGATGGACTCGTAGCAAGAATTAGAGAGCCAAAATATTGGACCAAAAATTGAAGATTAATACTATGAGATCAACGTACGATTCGTAGCTTGAGTAACGACTCGTACCTATGGGCATACCAGTTTAGTCCAAGATGCAAAGAACCTGATACAAGACCCAGACTATGACTCGTAGGCCAACCTATGAGTTGCAATTGTAAAATTTATTAGATGCCAGCTGTCTTTTCTGCATAATTCCTAGGGTTGTTTTGTAAATACTATAAATAGTTTAAGTTATGTTTTTGAAAGAGAGTTCAAATAGTAGACATTTCTCCAATATATTTTGAATCTTTTCTTAGGTTTTTAGAGAAGATTCTTATTCTCTTTGGAAAACCTATTTTGGGGATTGCAAATCTTGCTTTGTACTCATTGTTGATCAATCAAGCTTGTCGATTTGCAACTTGTGGTGCTTATCTTCTCAATTGTTGTTGGTGAAACTCTCAACTATGACTGTTACGTATATTTTTGTGTGTTTTATCTTAGCCATGAATAGCTAAACACCCATAACTTAGTGTTGTGGGAACCCTGGGTAGTTGACTTGAGATGACCTAGGCTTTGTGCGTGTCTATGATTGTGGTATTGCATGTATTATTTATTTCCCTTCATGATTAATATTGTTTTGTGGTGGCCAACACCAAAACTTGCTTACTATCATGATCACAATCAAGGTAGTGAT
Organism: Solanum ossicruentum; assembly: GCA_025774065.1. NCBI lineage: Eukaryota > Viridiplantae > Streptophyta > Magnoliopsida > Solanales > Solanaceae > Solanum > Solanum ossicruentum. The sequence goes on along the minus strand of JAOTQR010003611.1, from coordinate 25,493 downwards.
GAATAGGAAAAGGGAAGAAGATGATAGGATTTGATTGATATTTTCCCATCTAATTGACCAAACCTGATCAAGAGGAGGTTGACTGGGATAATAGGTAACGTTTAGTTGACACACCATGGTGGCCGATTAAGCGCCATGGTGAAATTCGACCTTCACTTTCACAAGAGGGCTGGAAGAAGCTAAGTTATCATCCTGCGTATAATTCACCAATCAAAGTTATGTTACCTAGGGTAATTAAGTCAACGAGCCATGGGGAACACATTTTCTAAGTTGCCCCTAAAATTGAGTGTTTTCCCAAATGTTAGTTAGTGTTCATTTTTAGTGCCTTTGAATCACAACAAACCCCTGCAGCTCTCATCTAGAGATTGTAGTTATAGATACTAGGAATCATTAATAGTGAAATCTTACAGTCAAGCCTTATATTCTCTGCGAATTTGACCCTAATCTCGGTTAAGTTAATTACTGATAGTGATTGCTTTCTTATTAGAGCATGACCATCATCATAAAATTATGGCGCCATTGCTGGGGAATACAACTAGGTTTTGAATTGAATTCACTATTAGATAGTTCTAGTATTGATTTCTAAAGTCTCTTGTACTTTATTTTTGTTTTGTTTTTGTTGTTTTATTTCTTTTACAGGGTGTACTAGGTTGTATTCCCAACACATAGAGCCAAGGAAATCCCTTAAATCCACTAAATTTGGATATCTATGACAACCAAGAAGGATGGCTCGAGTGAATGAGGATATTGAGGCTGAGGAGGATATGCATGCAAATGCGGAAGACTTAAGAAGTGAGGTGAATCCACCACCAAGGGTTAACCCGCCCCAACTTATAGATTTTAATGCAAATGCTTATGGATGCAAAATACCGATTAAACCCTATGGCGATTGATGTTACTAGTTCTATAGTACTGCCCCCTCTAACGGCAGATGCGAAGTTCATGGTATCAAGTGGATTGCTCCAAATGCTTCAAAACTGTGGCCTTTTCACATGGTTACTTTCATAGGATTGTAGCACCCCACATCTTACAATACTAGTATTATGCAAATGAAACATGTTATGATTTGGTCAAATTAGCGCCCATTTTTAAAAGTGCTTGAATCTCAAAGTAGAGGCAATATGTATGTCTAACGCTGAAGAGGGTCGAGTGTAAATAAGTTTTATATCAAATTCAAGAGATCACGACCCTAAACAATGTGAGAGAATTAAGGTGTTTGTAGGACTTAGGAAGCTAGCAGGTGAGTCACCTACTTTCTTAGCTTAAATTGCTAGCTAAACGGATACGAGGACCAACGTCGAATTTGTCCAAGTCCAATTATGAATAAAGTCCACGTTAAGAGTGTAACCTTCGCCCATGTTTTAGAATCATAAATGGACTATATTTTTATGCCAAGAAGGTATCAAAATGGCCCAAGTACATCACAACCCACTTGACTAATTGGGCCCAAACTAAATGAAGAGGAATTAGGAAAAATCGGCAACCAAGGCCCATCAACTTTGAGACCCATTTAGCCCAAGTGTGAGGGCCAAGCTACTACATAACCAGCCTATTAATATGTATTAATACATGGTCAAAAGTGCAGGATGAAGTCGGCCAAAGAGACTCTTTAAAAGGGCTCAAAAACAACCCCTTAAGTCATTTCACTTGAAACAATTTTTTAGCTTTCCTAAAGAGTCTTGTTTTCTCTTTACTTCACTTCACAAGGCGACTAATACAACCCTCTGGGGTTCATGAAGGAGACCTAAATCTTGAAGGCTAAGGTAAGTGGAAATATCCATGTATTTGTTATACTTATCCCATGACAAACAAGAAATGTATGCTGGTTATGTTTGTACTAAAATTTTGGACAATATGTGTTCCAAGATTATTGTACATCTTTCCTTGTTTTTTTGGAAGCTTTTTTCTTTTTGGTTGGATTGATTATGAAGGGAGGCTACTGTTCTTAATAGGTATTGGTTATTTAATGATTTATAAAGGTTGATGTACCATTTATACAGTCCGTGAAAGTGAGTTCTTATAGGATATCATAATTGTATTCTTAGTACAAACTTGTGGGCTGATGGATGGAAGGCTATTGCCTCATGTCTTTCATGAATGCTTTTGTACTGTTCTAAGACTATTTTAAGGTTGTTTTTATGTATATATGTGTTTAGGACAATTTTGGTAAAGTTGGAACAGGTTTGGATTGTCGATGTCAAAATGTAGTGAAGGGATGTAACATTATGCCGCCCATTTATATGTTGTGTAGAATTGTTATATGTTGTGCCTTGTGCACTATTATAGGACTGTTATGGCACTAAAATAGGCAGCATATGATATTTATATGATAATGTGTATTAGAAAGTATTAGGGGCGGAAAGGTTAAAAAAATACGCTCGGGTTTATAATTATCTGCTTGCTGCCCGTATGTTATTTTTTTATGAGATTGGGCTACCAAGATGTATCTATTGGCTGCTAATGCTAGTTTTATCACCTACTATATTGTAGATAAATATTTGGAGGAAGGGAAGGTTATCTCGAGGTAATAGCGAGGTCGTACAACGATGTATGTAAGACTACTTGAGTTCATATTATTTGGCATGAAACATAGATCCCTCCTTGGCACATAAAGGCACTTATCAACTCCGACACAACTATTAACCGTGTCTCCACTATTTCACATATTCATATGCTACCATACATAGTCACCTTCAAATCTACATACATACATGGATACCAAGTTACATGGGTCCTTATTGCTAAATAAAGTTCAGGAGTTATTTTATCTCATACATATTTCATTATTTCTGTAACATACTCTTTTCATTGCCATCCTGTCTTGTATGATTATCTACATGAAAGTAATGTATTTAAGTGTTGATTTCTTGAAAAGTATCTATAGTGTTGCAAGTTTACCACGCCTTGTTGAGGGGTGCTTTGCCTCAACTACTATGATGGAGGGTGGTATGTCTATCTACTAGTTAAGGGGTATATTCCTTGACCAATATGATGGAGGGTGGTATATCCATCTACCAATTAAGTGGTATATTCCTTGACCACTATGATGGAGGGTGGTACGTTTATCTACCAGTTAAGGGGTACATTCCTTGACCACTATGATGGATAGTAGTATGTCTATCTACCAGTTAAGGGGTATATACCTTGACCACTTTGATGAAAGGTATGATGTCCATCTACCAGTTGAGGGGTATATACATCGATCACCCTTCAAGGGTGTGCTACACCTTAGATTCCAAGTACCAGTTGCTTGGTCTATGATGATGGTCTCTTCCTGCACATGTATTATGTTTTATATAAGCATGTTTCACTTCAAGCATTGATCATACATGTCATGTTGCTAATATACTATCTCTTGCTTATGTATATGCATTTTGATTGTGTTACCTATCTCTTATTGCATTGCATTCTACATACTTAGTACATTCCAACATACTATTGCATAATATATGCATACATGATGTTACCATGTAGGAATCGGAGCCCCTCACAATCATCTTTCCCGTGGCTAGTTGGTCAACTTGAAGAATAGCTATTGGTGAGTCCTCAAGTTTGGGTACACATTTCCTTATGTTGAACCTTGATAATAAAAGGGTGAGCCCAAAAAGTTGTCTTGGCCCCCGCCCAATCTATGCTAGAGGTGTTGTTGGACAAGTTGTGTAACTATGCTTTGAGCTTTGACACTTGATGGTTTATGCTATTAAAGACTTCCCTTAGTCCCTTTGTCCTTATTTCTATTCTCTTATTGTTATTTAATTGCTTCCATGACCAAAGATGTGTAAATGATATGCTAAGAGGCTTGTTTGGGGTCCCTTTGGGTTCCCATTCATTGTGTCACATCTAGGCCTTAGGCTTGGGTCATGACAATGAGAACAACCAATGACATTGTGACACACTTCACCATCACCAAAGAAAGCATTAGAGTTCTTCAAACATAGGCAACTGTGGTTTTTCCCACATATTTAGCACTTAGTTTTTTCCATCCCACCACTGTCACCTTGGAATCTTGGGTTATCATTAGCAAATCTCTTGTTAGGAACATTGGAAGACCCTTGGCCTTGGAACTTATGACCTTGAGGAAACCGGCCACCCTTGGAACCTTTGGAAACTTCTTTCAAATTGAGCCCAATTAGACTCACTACTTCTTCTTTTTCTAAGCTTTTCCCCCCTATAGTTGTTCGGAATATGTCATGAGCTAGGAAGAATTCATATCAGTCACTAGCATGGTGGTGCAACACTCTTCATTAACCAAGTCGGACACTTCCGACACAAATTTGTTCATTCCAACTCTAGGGTCGGCCACCAAATATGGAGCATACTTAGAAAGCTTGTTGAACTTGATGGCATATTCTCTTACACTCATGGAACCTTGATTAAGGTTCATAAATTCCATAATCTTATCTTCTCTTAACTTGATAGGAAAGAACCGATTGAGGAATGCTGCTTTGAACTCTTCCCGAGGAACAACATCATCATCTCTCCTCTCGAATTTCCATTGGGTCAACCGAATTTGGGCCACACCTTTGAGTCAGTAGGCTGCTAACTCTGCTTTCTCCTCTGAGTTGACCCCTATAACAGATAGCACTTTATACACCTCATCGATGAACTCTTGGGGGTCCTCTTCCGGCTTGGATCCATGGAGCTTCGGTGGTTTCATTCCTATGAAATCCCTCACTCTTAAGGCCAGAGTGGGAGCATGAGGGGGTTAGGCCCCTTGGTTCATTTGGTTGGTCATAGCATGGGCCAATATTGTAATAGCATCCCGAACTCTTCTTGGGCTAACCCTCTATCTTGAGGAGCGAGAGGGGCCAGTTGCTCTCCAGGAGTACGGGCTCTCTTTAGTCTTCCCCTTGGAATCGGCATGACCTAGAAGGAAACAAGAGCTTTTGTTGGGGAAAAAGCCTTATAGTGAGACCTAACGCATGATATAGACCATGAGGAAGTGAAACATTTCCTAAAATGCCTCATAGCCTCCCATTCATAGTGGTGGCGCTGCACAACTATGAATAAGATTATAACCGACTCGGTGTGTTGGATTGTTTAGGACCATTAGCAACCTAGTTCTATGATACCAGTATTTCACGACCCAAGCCTAGGGCCTAGATGTGACATAACGAATGGAGATCCCAAAGGGATCCCAAACAAGCCTCTTAGCATATTAATCATACATCCTCGGTCGCGGAAGCAAAAATAAGCATCACAAGCGGTAAATAGAAAGGGAAACAGGACTAAGGGAAGTCTTTGATATTCATTAAAGAATCATGAGTCAAGCACATCACATAACATACATAGTGTAGTATCCAACAACACCTCTAACTTAGAATGGGGCTGGGGCCATGATAAATCTCAAGCTCACCCTCAGAGCGATAAGTGTTCAACATAAGGAAGTCTCAACTTAGCAAGAGTAACATAGATAGTGTCCTTGGACTTGAAGACTCACCAATGCTTTTCTCTGAAGTACCGAACTAGCTACATAGAGGATGATCAAAAGGTGCTCTGGTCCCTACATGGTAATATCACATAGGCATAGAGTATGTGTTAGTATGTTTGACTATACTAAGTATGTGGGGTGCAACGCAAAAAAACACGAGCCGATATATTCAAAATGCATAATCATGAGCAATAGATGTACATAATCTCAACATGGCATGCATGATTAATGCCTGTAATAAATATGCTTGTAAATCAATCAACTTGTATAATGTACCTTACATAGGTGGGAAGGGAACTTAATTGACATGAGTAAGACCAAGCTAGCTACAACTTGGTATCCTGATGATTACCCCTTATTGGTAAAGAGGTGGTCTACGTGCCAAGGTAAACCATACTTCACCTTATGAGAGATGACACATTTCGTATGATGTAACCCTACTTACGAGAACATGGCCCATTCTGGAAAGGATTTCATGATAAAGTTCACTAGATGGATGCACTAGAATAGCAAGGGTAATAATTATAATCCTATGTTGGCACATAGTTTGAGGAAAGGAGTATGGACCCTTGAAAATAGTCCACACCGACATCCAATCCATCAATGCTAAGTCTAATCCCACTGAATACTTGAAATAATCATACTTTAATCATAACATGAATAACTTGTTAGAACATGACTTGAGCATCTCATAAACATGCTTGACCTCTAGTAGTAAGCCTAACTTGAACATGAGAATGGATTATAATCATACATGAACCCTTGCTTTAACATGAATGGCTCACAAAAGGTAAAAAATATTGAAATAGGGCTTAACTTGATACTTGTAACATCATAGATACTTTTCATGAGTTCAATACATGCTTGAAAGCCCTTAATCATCATATAGTTACTTGACTTGTAAATCATGTAATAGATCATCAATAACTTGAGAATTCTTGTCATGTCATTTTATCAAACACATGGTTGGTTCATGATACTTATTCAAAATCTTACAATTCAAGAGTGAAATATATGAGTAAGCATAATGCAGATCAAACCCACCAACACGTAGTAAAACCCTCATATAGGGTACCTTGAAATCCATTACAAAATCATATGATAATTCATAGTTTCATAACTCAAAACATGCATAGTCTCAATAGAAATAATCAATTCATGGATTAAGCTTGAAATATATAGTCATGGATAGTCAATCAATATTTCATAAAACCTCAACATAATTTATATTCATAATCCATGATAAGAGATACCCATAGGTAATACAACTTGGATACATGCAATTTTCATGAAAAGGGAAGGTTGGGCTCCATGGATGAAATACCATAAACTTTGAATTCCTTGAGGAGAACTTGAAGTATACTTAGAGTTTGAAATGAGTCCTTGAGTTCCAAATTTGAGCTTGAAATCCTTAGATTTGAATGAGAGAACTGATAGACTCTTAGAGAGATTTTAGAGAGGGTTTTGTGGGTTATAGAATTGAAAAATGGCTAAGTATGGGTGATTTCACATTTAAGTGGGCATGAGTCTATGACCCAAATGCCCTTGGGCAAAATAGGAAAAGTAAGGAAAATATTACACTGGTCCACTTTTCTGGCGCAATGCGGACCAGACGTAGACCTCATGTTACACTGGTCTGTGCCCCTGGTCAGTCCTGGCTAGGACACGGACAACCACTAGAATTCGAGAATTACTGAAAATTATTTTTCTCTACGGGTCTCCTAAAATTTGGGTTACACTCATTTCACACTCAATTTTTTCCCTTTATTAAGAATATGTAGTCGGATTTTCAAAATCATGCACAAGTTTTGAGATATATGAAAATTACGATTGTAGGTCATTCTGAACCACATGAGGGGCATTTCATGTTGATAAAGAATGTCATAAGATGACCTTCAAATCGACTTTTATGCCACAATTCTGTGCAAGGAGTCAAAATATCTAAAGATATTTTTTCATTTTCTATTGCAGGTTTGTGTTAGGATTTGTAGCAATGGATGGTTGTTCAGGGATTAGTCCCACAACCCCATTTCATCTTCCCATAGATGAACAAGTAAAAAAGCCTCAACATTACCCCTTCGAAATGAACATTTTGACCTCCACAATGCAAGGGATATTATGTTATGTCAAAATGGTGAATCGAGAACATAGATATCACATCTGTAAGTCAAGCACTTATCAATGTGGGAAACTTCCTAATCCAAGAACTAGTTATTGTACTAAAAAAGTTACTAGACTCAATTGTTTTGCACCATGAACATTTATTTATTGTGTATAGTGACACTTATGTATACTTTCAAGTTGTGAAGAATCTAGAATTTCTATAACATGGGTGCATCACTGGAAAAAAAAATTGCATTTAGTGAAAATTGACCCCTAATCTGTTAGTTAAATAACTCAAAACCTTTAACAAAGTGTACCATATAGTTGCATCAGAGGTAATCTGGAGCTAGTCTCCCTTTTTTCTATACAAAACAAGAGAATCGCATTACCTCCTTTGGTAGTACTACATAAAACTGTAGGAGATGTCCACATGTAGGACCTAAAACCATGTAGTGAATTAAAGGACATGTTTAATACTCGTCTCTCTCCTCTCGCCAACCTCTTTTCTTATGTATTGTTATTTCGAAATGTATTTAGTATAAAAACTATATGTGTCTTTCTTGGTCACCTTTCATATTCTGTATACTAGATATTCTAGATGTATCTACTGTCAATAATACATGTATCTAATATCATATGCATGTATGTGACTTGGGACAAAACTACCTATTCAATGAGATAGTTTGTAATTATTTCAAATTATTGTACGGATAAATATATATGGTAGGAATATCTATGTAATTAGATAATTTTCCTATTAAAAATGTCCACCCATGTGAACCCAATTAATTTTTCGCACTTTCACACAAGAGCAACAATTTCTTTTAGGGAAATAATAGTGCAAACTTATAATTATTACTAGACAGTAGATACATAGTACTAGGAATGAGAGTTGACTCACTATGTGGGAGTGAGAGACGAAGGAAATTAGATTGGATCTCCCATGTAGGTAAACCCATATTTATATTAATATTTAAATAATATATATTTTTTTAATATTAAGAAAAGAGAAGAGACATAACTTATTGAAAAGTTGTGTCCCTTTAGAAGTGTAAAAGATTTCTTTTGAAAAGAAACAGAAAGAAAAAAGTGTTTTCGTCTTCTCTTTCTATCACGACCCAAGCCTAGGGCCTTGTCACGACTCAAGCCTAGGGTCTAGATGTGGTATGACGAATGGGATACCCAAAGGAACCCCAATCAAACCTCTTAGCATAACTCTCACCCATTATAGGTTACAGAAGCAAATTAAGATAATAATAAGATCCTTTCCAACACAACACTTTTCATGCAATTCATACAATAGCTTTCCAGCAACATAAGATCCGTAATCACACAAACTTTTTCAAACGTGGTGTTAGTACGCTTTCTTATTCTTAAAATCATGCAATTTAGGAGTATTGGACAAGAAGTAAAAATCGAGTTAACTTGAAGCCATGTAAGTCAACCCTCCAACATAGTAGTAAAACCCTCATATTTAGAAATTATATTCAAGACAAATAGTAAGAAACAGATATTTGAATCATTCTTAATCAACCCATCATAATCATATACATGATCTTCTAAAAGCATAGACATAGGGGCATAAAACTTATCTTGTCAAGAGAGCCCTAGTTAAGACTTCCTCAATAGTCATTAAACCCATAAATTCCACATAATATTTTATTTCATGATAATTCATAAGAATAAGTCATCATCAAATACTTAATAATAACATCATAAGGAAGAGTTCATAAAATAACCATAATGATTCATAACTTCATGTAGTAAGAGAAGAGGAATGGTTGGACTTGTGGGAAGGAAGATTCCCACAATCAAACTCACATAGCTTGTCAACTTAATGAGGGGAAAATATGATTTGGAGGTAGAGAAATCATAACTCTAGCTTGCACTCTCCTTAGAAGGCCTTGAAGATATTAGGAAAAGTTTAGGACTTGGAGAATTTTTGGAATGAGGAAGAATGAGGTGTATTAGGGTTGAAAATAACTTATATGGGGTATACAAAAGGCAAAATGACGAGGTATTGGGCTTATATGTGGGGAAAGGTCAAAAATATCCTTTTTAAATCTTGTTGGACAGGTTCTACGAAAGCCTATATATGGGTCATCGTCCACACCGCGACCCATAGAGGTCGTAGCAAAAGGCAGTTTGACAGTGCTTCACTAAAATGGGTATAACTTTTTGGTCCGAACTCTAAATGAGGTAAAATCAAATTGCATTGAAAGATAATTCAAAGAACTTTCATTTGGTAGGTCACTGAGCTTTTAATTCATTATGTTCTATGACATATCATAATTTTAAGTTGACACATATACAAACTCATGTTAGAACTTGGGCGATTAGAATAGTTTGCACCTGACTTGATGAGAGAAGGGCTTAGAATTGCATGAGGCATCCCGGAGAGGCTATGTAAAGATGGTATGAAAATAGGAAAGGTTGGAACTTCCCCTAAAAAGTCACTGGACAGGAATACGAGACCTCTTCTACAACTTATAACTCAATTTACTAGTCGTAGTCGACCTTTCATAGACCAAGGGTCTCTGAGAGTTAGGTCATTGGAGCTTGTCAGGAGACCCTAATTTCCATATTTACGACTCATAAAGTGACTTACGAGTCGTAGACCCTTTCCTAACCCCTGACAACTCAACTTTTTCTAAGCCTATTTCTTGTATCTCACCTACCCTTATAAGTGGGGTCTTACATTACCTCCCCTTTGGGAATATTCATCCTCGAATGTCAAAAAAACATATGTAAAAGAAGTAGTTAGGAGACTCTCAGCCTGACATGATTTCAATAAATGCACTTAAATATCATTCTTAAAAGTTTCAAACATATATGTCAAAAATCATCAAAACTTGTCATCATGCATGTATGTATGCAAAAATGACATGAGGGCTGAAACTCAAGACTTGAATTCATGGATAGGACTCGAATTGTTACATTTGGCTTGAAAGGAGTGAAAAATGGATATCGCTTTTTCATGAACATTTTGGCTTTCCATGTGGCACTTTTAACTTGTTGATTCTTCTAAAGAACTTTGACGAACACCACATCTTTATTTCTCAACCTTTTAACTTGCCTATTTAATTTCTCCACCGGGACCTCCTCATAGGTCAAGTTATCTTCCACTACACCAACAACCTCTAAGGGTATAATAGCACTTGGGTCACTAATACATTTCATCAACATAGACACATGGAAGACTGGATGAACCGTATTCATATCTTTAGGCAACTCCAATTCACAGGCAACCTTACCAATTCTCCTCAAAATTCTATAGGGTCCTACAAATCTTGGGCTTAATTTCCCTTTTTGCCAAACAGACCACACCCTTCATGGGTGAGACCTTTAGGTAAACCCAATCATCAACATTAAACTTAAGATCTTTTCTTGTCACATCAGAATAAGACTTTTGTCTACTTTGGGCCATCTTCAACTTCTCCCTTATCAACCTCACCTTTTCCAAAGCCTCCATAACCAAATCCGAGCCTAACAAAGCCATCTCCCCCACACCAAACCACCCAATAGGGGATCTTCAACGCCTACCATATAAAACCTCAAAGGGAGCCATGCCAATACTAGAGTGGTAGCTATTGTTTTAATAAAACTCAATGAGTGGAATATGTTCATCCCAACTACCTTTGAACTCCAAGACACAAACCCTGAGCATGTCCTCAAGAGTTTGAATTGTCCTTTCAGCGTGACCATCTGTTTGAGGATGAAAAGTCATGCTAAGCTTATCCGTGGTACAAGACCCTTTTGGAAGGATCTCCAAAAATGAGAAGTGAACTAAGCACCACGATTCGATATAATAGAAAATGGCACCCCAGGCAACTTAGCTAACTCATGACTATATAACTTTGTATAATCCTCCGCACCATAAGTTGTTTTAACTGATAGGAAGTGACCCGACTTAGTCATTCTATCCATGATAACCCAAATAGAGTCAAAATGCCTTCTAGTATTTGGCAAACCAATCACAAAATCTATGTTGATCTCTTCCCACTTCCAAGTAGGAATTTCTATGTCTTAGGCTAGGCCACCCGACCTTTGATTTTCAGCTTTCACTTGTTGGCAATTGTGACAACCGACTATAAACTTGGCAATATCCCTTTTCATACCACCATACCAATATACCTCCCTCAAATCTCTATACATTTTTGTGGAACCAAGGTGAATAGAATAGCATAAGTTATAGGCCTCTTTCAAAATCAAGTACCTCAAGTCATCAACATTAGGCATACATAGCCTAACTTGGTATCTAAGGACTCCATCTCCCCCTTGGGAGAAAACCTCCACTTTACCATCCTTCACCAAAGCTTTCAATTCTATCAAGGCGGGGTCAAGGTCTTGTTTGGACTTGACCTCTTTAATTAAAGAAGATTTGGAGCCATAATTAACCACTACACCATTATTTTCAAATTCATTAAACCTAACCCCAACCTAACTAACCGATGAACCTCTCTAGCCACCCCCTTACTGTCATCATCAATGTGAGCTACACTCTCCATGGACACTCTACTCAAGGCATTGGCCACAACATTAGCTTTGCCAGGATCATAGTGCACATTCATGTCATAATCCTTAAGGAGTTGTACCCACCTTGTTTGTTTCAAATCAAGATCCCTTTGCATGAACACATAATGGAGACTCTTGTGATCGGTAAACACATCTACATGAACCCCATACAAATAATGACGCCATATTTTCAAAGTAAACACCACTGCCGCTAACTCAAGATCATAGGTGGGATAATTACGCTCATTTACCTTCAATTGCCTAGAAACATATGCTATACCTTTGACATTTTGCATCAATACACACCCCAAACCAATCCTTGAGGCATCATAATAATTCACAAACCCTTCTAACCCTTCCGATAAAGCCAAAATAGGAGCGGAGATAAGCTTGTCTTTCAAAGTTTGAAAACTTCTTTCACATTCATCGGTCCAAATAAATTTTTCCTTCTTTTATGTCAATTTTGTCATAGGAAGCAATAGAAGAGAACTATCCACAAATCTCTGGTAGTATCCTGCTAAACCTAAGAAACTCCTAATATTCGTCGGAGTCAAGGGCCTAGGCCAATTCCATATCACCTCCATCATCTTAGGATACACTTTAATTCCATCACCCAACACCACATGCCCTAGGAATGCAACCTCTTTCAACAAAAATATCACATTTGTCAAACTAAGCAAACAATTTCTCATCCCTCAAAATTTGCAATACCACCCTCAAATTATTCATATGCTCTACCTACTTCGGGAATAAAAAAATATGTCATTTATAAAGATTATCACAAAAATATCAAGGTAGGGTTTAAAGACCCTATTCGTAAGATCCATACATACCGCCGGAGCAGTAGTTAACCCAAAGGACATCACCACAAATTCATAATGCCCATACTTTGTTTGAAAAGTTATTTTTAGAATATCAAACTCCTTCACTCTTAGTTGGTGGTATGTGAAACGAATATCAATCTTAGAAATATGACTAACCCCTTATAGTTGATCAAATAAGTCATCTATCCTTGGTAAAGGATACCTATTCTTTACAGTGACCTTATTGAGTTGCCAGTAATCAATGCGCATTCTAAGTGAACCATCTTTCTTCCATTCAAACAACACCGATGCACCCCAAGTTGACTTGCTAGGTCTTATGAAACCTTTCTCCAACAAATCTTTCAATTGGTCCTTCAACTCCTTTAACTCCATCGGGGCCATACAGTAAGGAGGAACCAAAAAAGGTTATGTATCGGGGAATAGGTCTATGCAAAAGTTTATTTCCCTTTCGGGAGGAACACCGGGAAGCTTATCGGGAAAGACATCAAGAAACTCGTTGACCACCAGAACTGACTTAATAGGAAGGACTTTAGACTCAACATCTGTAACCCTCACAAAACCTTGGAAATCAATTTTCGGGCTTTAAGACAAGAGATGAATCTACCCTTAACCACCAAATCATAACCTTCCCACTCAAAGACGGGCTCATTAGGAATTTGGAACCTAACTTTATAGGTTTTATAATAAATGGAAGCATGATATGTATGTAACCAGTCCATCCAAAGAATGATATAAAATCCACAATGTCAAGCTCAACAAAATTTCTAGGCAAGACTTTATGTAATATAGACATGGTACAATCCCTACAGACTTTTCTAGAAACAATGGACTCACCATCGGGGGTAGACACCTCATAGGGTAAACACAACAATTAGGAGCACACAGGAAGCTTAGTAGCAACAAAAAGAGTAATGAAATAAAGTGGTGCCTGGATCCAACAATGCATACACACCATAATAAAAAACCTTTAACATACCGGTAACAACATCGGGTGCCTCATTTACTCCTTCCCTCCCTTGAAGAGCATAAAATTGATTCTGACATGGAGCACCCACTTGTTGGCCACCTTGAGCCCTTTGATCAACATAACCACCTTTTCCTTGAGGATGACCATCCTTTCCCTTGTTTTGAATATAAGGGAAATCAACAAGTTTGTGGCCTATTCTCCCATACCCATAGTAAGCATTCGAATCCCTCAAACACTTACCATGATGATTCCTTTCACATTTTGGACATCTGGCAAAACTTACCCCACCATTGCCACCTTGGAACCTTGGGTTAGGCAACCCATCATTAGCAAATCTCTTGTTTGTAGCACTAGAGGACCTTTGGCCTTGAAATTTGTGACCTTTTTAGAAATAACCACCCTTAGTACCTTGGAAGCCACTATCAAACCGAGCCTTCTTGTACTCCACACTCCTTCTCTTGTTAAACTTCTGTCTCTCAAGTTGTTCAACATATTTCATAAGCTAAGACAAGTCCATATCACCCACAATCAATGTGGAGCGGCATTCTTCATTCACCAAATTGGACACCCCCGACACAAACCTATTCATTCTTGATCTAGGATCGACAACCAAATAAGGAGCATACTTTGAGAGCTTGTTGAATTTGATTGAATACTCCCTCACTCTCATGGAGAATTGCTTGAGATTCATGAACTCCATCATTTTTGCCTCTCTCAACTCAATAGGGAAGAACCAATTGAGGAAGGCTCCTTGAACTCCTCCCAAGGAATGGCATCATCGTTCCTCCTCTCCAATTTACATTGAGCAAAGCAAATTTATGCAAAACCTTTGAGTTGATAACCGGTAAGCTCCAATTTCTCTTCCGAAGTCACCCTCATAGTTGCAAACACCTTATATACCTCATCAATAAACTCTTGGGGAACTTTCTCCAGTTTGGAACCATGAAACTCTGGAGAGTTCATCCTTGTGAAGTCCCTCACTCTTGAGGCCGGAGTAGGAGCATGAGGAGCTTGGGCCCCTTGTTTCAATTGATTGGTCATATCATGGTCCAATAAAGTAATGGCATTCCGAACTCAACTTGGGTAGTCCCTCCATCTTGAGGAGCTTGAGGAGTGGGATGAGCCGGTTGCTCCTCGGGTGTACGTTCCCTCCTTGGTCTTCTTGTTGGTAGTGGCATGCTCTAAAAAAGTAAAATAGCATTTGTTAGGGGAGGAAGCCTTATTTTTACAACAAGAGCATGACATAGATCATGAAAAAGTGAAACATTTCCCAAAATGTCTCATAACCTCCTATTCATAGTCATGACGTGCTTCACAACCATGAATAAGACTCTAATCGATGTGGTATGTTGGATTTATGAGGACCATTATCAACCTAATTCTCTGATACTAAGATTTTCATGACTCAACCCTAGCACCTAGACATGACACGACAAATGGAGAATCCGAAGGAACCCCAAACAAGCTTCTTAGTATAACTCACACTCACCATAGGTTGTAGAAGCAAAGTAAGATAACAATAAGTAATAATATATCATATAGGAAGGGGGGATAAAGGAGAATTTCATAGTGACATAGGCATAAAAAGAGTCAAGATCAATACATGAGGTTAACATCCAACACCTCTACTAATAGATGGAGTGGGGGCCAAGATATTTCCCGGGTTCACCCTCATAGATAAGTATCCAAAAATTTAGATAAAGTCTTAATGCAAACATAAAGGAAGATAGATATTAACCTAGGATATGAGGACGCACCAAAAGGTAACTTCAACGAACTGGCTAGTCAAGTGGAGGAGGAGGATCACTAGGAGCTCCAATCCCTACATGGTGATATCATGTAGGCATATAGTATGCGTTAGTATGTCTGAATATACTAAGTATGTGGTATGTAATGCAAAGAAAAAAAATTATATTCATGATGGTCAAGATGAATAATCATGGTCGATAGACAAGAGCTCAATATGACACGTATAATAAATGCTTAGGTGTAACATGATCCAGAATAATCATACTTGTATAACTTGATCAACACAATAACTGACATGAATAGCCATTTCAAATACCTTGAACTAGAGGATGAGGCATGTAACATTGTTCATAACCCCTTCTAGTAGGTAGTGGGTAGTAGATAAGGGAGATTCATACAACATAGTTCATAACCCCTTGATGTAAGTATAAGATAAAGCATAGCATTTAAACCATACATGAGGTGAGGCATACAATATAGTTCATAACCCCTTCATGTAAGTAGTGCTTAGTATCAAGTCATACATATGGGTGAGGCACATAACATAGTTCACAACCCCTTCATGTAGACATTTTCCTTGTACTAGTTGGTGAGACATACAACATCGTTCATAACCCTTTCTATTGCGCTTCACAATTCACAATAACATAAATATAGCATGAGAGCTCATTAATTCACTTGTAGAATATATAAAACTTTCATGGGTTCAACAAATGCTTGGGAGCTTATCATAAAACACTTGTCATGCAATTCATACAATAACTTTCCAACCACATAAGATCCTTAATCACGTAAACTTTCTAAAACATGGTGGGTATGCTTTCTTATGCTTAAAATCATGCAATTTAGGAGTATTGGACAGGACTACGATACCCTTTCTACAACTTGTAAACTGATTTACGAGTCGTAGTTGACCTTTCATAAACCAAGGGTCCCTGAGAGTTAGGTTACTAGAGCTTGTCACGTGACTTTTATTTCCACATCGAAAACTCATAGAGTGACTTACGAGTGTAGATCCTATCGTAACCCTTGATAGCTCAATTTTTTCCAAGCATATTTCTTGCATCTCACCTACCCCTACAAATGGGGTCCTACAACCCTAGATGTAACACGATGAATTCCTTGGTTGCAACATATGAAACAAACATTCAACAAATAATTCAAGGGAATAGGGGATTGTGACTCATGTTATGGGGATAGGTAAGGGAAAGGGATTTGCATGAATTACATAACAAGCAAGTACTAAGGGGAGGGTAAGTAGGAAACAAGCTATGGTGAAATAGGGACTTAGGACTTTCATCACTTTCCATCACTATCAACAGTGCCAAATAGTATCACATAAGAGATAGGGTCTAAGGGATAAGTTTCCATGAAATCTCAACGTCAAATTATAGGTACATAGCATGGTATCCAACAACACCTCTAAGCATGAATAGGTCGGTGCTCAAGACAAGTTCAACACTCAATTTGAAACTAGAAAGTAAAGTGGAATAAAGTCTCAACATAAGTAAGATAGAAATTGAATATTGTCCCTGAACTAGAGGACTCACAAACCCTTTTCTTTCATAGATCCAAAGCTAACCATGTGGATTATATCAATGAGGATCGGTCCCTGTATGGTTAAATCATGCAGACATAGAAGTATACATCAGTACTTGGAATGTACTTGTATACGTATGCAATGCATGACATGGAATTAAATAATTAAATAATTCATGCTAAGTCTGATGAAAAAAATGGTACATTTTCAAAGGCATTAGTAAGCCATTATCAAGCATATATTATTTAAACTTTATAGACAACTTTAGAAAGAATAAGTAGGATGCATAAATGAGAATAATAGAGAATAAGTAAATTATATAAACTTGGAATATATATATATCATTTATACATTTCACTCTCACCATAGATCATGGATAATGCATATGAGAAATAAAGAACTTACCCTTACTTGAATGCATAATATGTCACATAAACTTAAATTAGAGAGAAATACACAGTTTCATACATAATTAAACTATTAATATTCTTGGATGAACAATACATCACTTTTCATAAAAGACTATTTTATTATGCAAGGAACGAACATTGATAATCATAATGAGAACCACCTTACACACTTGTAGACAACATCATGTACCTTTAGGGGAAATACTATTTGAACTTGTGAAATAATGAATCATAGGAACTTTAAATCACCTTTGTATATAACATAAATGAACCACTTAATTTATCAAAAGAGAACCTCTTGAGAACATGGGGAGAACTTGAACATATGTTAGAGAAACCTTTAACAGACATAAACCATGTGATCTAAGCCATAGATCCCTGATGTTGTCCTCACGCCGGAAGAAAGGGGGAAGTCACTTGCCAAGGGGACCTCCTAAGATGCCAAAGTGGATCATCTAAAAGCTTTGTTATTGAGCAACCTCTACTTTCGGTTGGCCTAAGAAATCAACCTCTACTAGCGGGTGATTCCTATGTCCTACAGTGAATGTAGTTATGGGCCAATGGGATTCTACTAATAGACTTGCGCCTCTTCTAAAGGGAAGCTTACATATCCATCCCAAGGTCTACTCGATGCTAAGTAAACTTTCACAGAATAATCATAGGCATGAATCATTAAATTCATTAGTGGAGAGGTATTCTACTAATCCATCCCATAAACATTTAGAACATTAATCATCATCATAAGGATAGCTCCTATAGCTTGGCTAAGCCTCTACTATCGGGTAGCATTGTAGTCTTGGATAAGCCTCTACTATCGGCTAGCATCATCATCATATCCCTTTACAAACGGGTCATCATTTCATATCCCTTTACTAATAGGTCATCATAGTTTCATGATCATAACTAGATGGGGATTCATATTCTTTTATTTATTTATCCTTGACTCCAATGAGCTTAATTTAGTCACAAGTAATATATAGAGAGTATGGTCATGACATGCATAAACTTGTACACTATAATATCACAAAGAAGACCTTTCAATAATACATTTCTTTCATATCACTTCAACAAATTTCACAACATACTTGATATACCTCATACTCCATCACATTCATGAAATACAGTACATACAATGAAACCTTTTCATCATTCATAAGAAACTTTTCATAAGTCAATAATAAACATGTAATGTCTCATAAGCCTTCATTTCTCATTATTTAGACATCATACCTCAAGACATATAATGAATATCATCAATTTTAATTGTTCTTAAACAATCTATCACAATCGTATATATCATCTTTCAAAGAAGCATGAAATTCATCTCATACAATCCTCAACTTCATAGTATCTCATGGTATCACAACATTTATAGCTTTGAATATCATAAATTAGCTCATCAAACCATCACAACATAATATCAAATAAAGGGGATTCATATCATTCATAACATTGATAAGATTCTCATGAACTCATAGCATGCTTAATTTCCCTTCAACCTTAACAACATTTATAAATCACATGTCCTACCATAAAGTCTTCATCACATAAGAGATTCCTCACATAACTTAGTAAAAACATGGTGGGTATATGTATTTAAAGTTTAGATCATGCAATTCCAAGTATAAAACATGAGAGGAGTAAAAATAAAGCTTACTCAATTTTATTCCTTTTTTCTTTTTGGTTTTGTCAGTTCTAGGAATTCAACAACATGATTATAGGGGGAATTGATGTTGATATTACTTTTCTATTTTTGTGGTGATTATCATTCTTCGTTAGCCAGATGCTCTATAAGTAGAAGGAAACGGTCTCTTTCCGGTTAAGGTGTTTTAATATTAGTTTGATTCTGTGAAGAGTGTTAACAAGTGTAATGCTTGTTGATTCCCTAAGGTATTGATTGTATTGACAATATCCAAGACTTTTTGAAATTTTTGAGCTATCATGAACTCTATCATATAGATTGTTATTATATATTCCTATATAGTTAAGGAAATATGTTGGGAGCCTATCATGTTGACACATCTCGAGAAAATGAATAATTTTATCAGGGCAATGAAGTTCCCATATCTAGTTGATATTGTTTTCATCATTATATTAAGTCATTCCTCTGTTCTCTGTATGATGATCGATAGATTTTTTATTACTGATCCCTTTTGAGTTATGGCCCCATGAAACCCTATCTTGTTTTTTTCAAGTGAAAATGGCACATATACACATTGAAGGATGTTTTAAATATTTCTATAGTTCCATTTTGATAGAGTTGTCAAGATGTTCCTTATCTTCATACTTTTGTTGAGGATTGTTAAAAGATCGACCAGCAATTAGTTCCATCATCGTGTATTTGTTTGGTAGCCGTTGATAATGCCAAATCAATATTTTACAAACCATTTTAATTAATGATTTAACTCCTTTCTTTCGAGTGCTCCATCCCATCATATTATTTTTCAAGTTTTGCAATATGAATTTTTTGTTTAGGACTTTAAGGATATAGATCTGTCACTGGAATATTTTGATAATAACGGATGATCAAAATTTTTATTCTTTATTCTTACTTGTTATATCCCTTGCCCTCCATAATTCTATTCATTGGTTATAGTATCCCATTTTATCAAGTGGAATTTCCTTTCTCTACAATTGGTCTATGTCCTTTCAGTAATATTTAAAAATTTTATTTTCCACCCAGTTAGTTTTTGTTGTAGATTATCTAATATAAATTTGTAATGGTTTACAGTGGCAAAGCTAGAATTTTTATAAAGAGAGTTCAAAATTTTATGAACTAGACACACGAACTAAGCAAGGGGGGGGAGGGGTTCGACCTCTATTATATATAGATAAAAAATGATTTTTTCCATATATAAATAGTATAAATTTTTGCCGAAAGGGGGTTCGGATAAACTCCTCATCCCAAGTGGCTCCACCACTAATTGTCTAATGTAAGTTTTTTGTTAAGAATTGGAAACCTAGGTATTTTTCAAAATCCTTATTTGATTAATAGATTGTTATACATTGAATCCCTAAAGTCTGCTCTGTAATTTATTGAGCAAACTAATTTGCATCTATTGTTTTCTATATTGTCTCAACTATAAATTCTTTTAGTATTAACTTGATGGTCGATCTCACACCTTCTATATGTTTGTCATTACCAATATCATTAAAGCATTTGCCTCTCTTTACCTTCAAACAGAAGATGGGTATTCGTAGAAGGAGAAGCACCTATAAACCTTTTAGATCACTCGACCCCGGCCGATCAATCTCTTTTCATTTCTATCTCACGTAAAGAGTTTCTCATGCTTCCTAAACTCTATGTTGGGAATGCCTCTACCATGCGTCTTTCTCATGGAAGAAACAAAACAATCACAAAAGATCCATTCTAGAACGAGTTTCATTTATTTAATAGAGAATGATGAATGAATAAAATTGTATTTTCATTCTTTGGGGGTTTTCGGCCCCTATTAGATCATCTAGAAAGAACATGTACAGTGCGATAATTTAATTTTTTTTTTTGGATGTTTTGCTAGGTATCCATTGTTTACATCAATTTGTTTTTCAATTTTTTAATATCATGAAAGCATTTTCCGCTTTTTACCTTCAAACAGAAGATGGGTAGTCGTAGCAGGAGAAACACCTTTAAACCTTTCAAAACACTCGACCCCGGCTGATCAATCTCATTTCATTGAAATCTCATGTGTGAAGGGTTTCTCAGGCTTCCCAAACTCTCAACATATCCCCCATGCGCTGGGAATGCCTCTGCCATGTGTCTTTTTCATGGAAGAAATAGAACAATCACAAAAGATCCAATCCAGGACAAGTTTTATTTTAATCAGTTGCAGTTTGAATATCAGCCTGAGTAGAGTGGAAGGTTGCAAAAAAATATTAGGTCTCTTGTGTGCTTATGTTCAGACGAATTCAGATTTTTTAGGGTCATTTTATTTTGTTGCAATTGAAGAAGTAACTTTCAACTGCAAAAGAGACACTATGAATAATACCTGATTGCTCTGCTGATGCAGAAATGCAATGTGTTAATACAACATGCATAAATTTGATTTGAATTTATTAGACTTCTCATATATCTAATATCTTATGTATGTATATGACTTGAATTTGGTCCAAAACTCTCTAATAAATGAGATAATATGTAATTATTTCAAATTATTACATGATAAGCATATATGGTAGGAATATCTGTGTAATTAGATAATTTTCCTATTAAAAATGTTCAGCCATGTGAACTCAACTAATTAATTTCCAAATAAGCAATATTTTCCTACTCTATTTCCTAGATAGCCGGTTGAGGAATTCCTTATATATATTCTTTAGTCAAACAATGTTTTTATCATTATCGAAACTTGCTCTTGTCTTATCCCCTCATTAAAATTCTATACCTACTATGACTTGTTTTTCCTCTCCAATTCCTTTTGATATAATTTTCAAGATATTAGCTCGAACCTCCTTGAAAACAATAGATACTTACAAGGCTTTTGTGTTATGGTCCAAGCCTAAAACCTAGACATGACACGGCAAACAGAGAGCCCAAAGGGACTCCATACAAGTTTTTTAGCATATCAACCATACATCCTTGGTCGCGGAAGAAAAAATAAGCATCACAAGATATAAATAAAAAGGGAAGTGGGACTAAGGAAAATCTTTTATATTCATTAAAGCATAAAGAGTTAAGCTCATAACAAAACATACATATTATAGTATCCAATAATACCTCTAACTTAGAATAAGGTAGGGTCCAAGACACTTCCCGGGATCACCCTCATAGCGATAAGTGTTCAATATAAGGGAGTCTCAACATAGCAAGAGTAACATATATAGTGTCCTCGAACTTGAGGACCCACTAATGCTTTTCTCTGAAGTACCGAACTAGTCATGTGGAGGATGATCAAAAGGTGCTCCGAAACCTACATGGTAATATCATGTAGGCATAGAGTACATGTTGGTAAGTTTGAATGTACTGAGTATGTGGGGTGCAATGCAACAAAAACATAAGCCAATATATTCAAAATGCAGAATAATGAGCAATGGATGTACATATTCTTAATATGGCATGCATGATCAATGCTTGTAATAAGACATGCTTGTAAATCAATCAACTTGTATAATATACCTTACATAGGTGGAAGAGACCTTAACCGAAGTAAGACCAAGCAAGCTACAACTTTGAATAACGATGATTACCCCTCATTGATAAAGAGGTGGTCTACTTGCCAAGGTAAATCATACTTCACCTTACGGGAATATGACATATTTTGTATAATGATTTGTTTTAATAAGTTGCTATTTGAATATCAGCCTAAGTAGAATGGAATGTTGCAAAAAGTTATTAGGTCTCCTGTGTACTTGTGTTCAGATGAATTCATATTTTTTAGGATTATTTTCTTTTGTAGCAATTGAAGAAGTAATTATTCAACTGCAAAGAGACACTATGAATAATACCTTATTGGTTTACTATTGCAGTAATGCAATGTTTTAATACAACATGCATAAATTTGACTTGAATTAATTAGACTTCTCATGTATAGAATATCTTATGCATGTATATGACTTGAATTTGGTGCAAAACTCTAATAAATGAGATAATATGTAATTGTTTCAAGTCATTATATGATAAGCATATATGGTAAGAATATCTGTGTAATTAGATGATTTTCCTATTTAAAATGTTTAGCCATGTGAACTCAGCTAATTAATTTCCAAATAAGCAATATTTTCCTACTCTTTTTCCTAGATAGCCGGTTGAGGAATTCCTTATAAATATTCTTTAGTCAAATAATATTATTACCATTATTGAAACTTGCTCTTGTCTTATCCTCTCATTAAAATTCTATGCATACAATGACTTGTTCTTCCTCTCCGATTCCTTTCTGATATATATATATATATATATATATGGTAGGAATATCTATATAATTAGATAGTTTTCCTATTAAAAATGTCCAGCCACGTCAACTCAGCTAATTTTTCGCTCTTTCACTCAAGAGCAACAATTTCTTTTTGGAAAATGATAGTGCAAACTTATAATTATTCCTAGACAATAGATACACAGTACTAGGAATGAGAGTTGACTCACTATGTGTGAGTGAGAAATGAAGGAAATTGGATCGGATCTCTCATGTGGGTCGACCCATATCCATATTAGTATTAAAATAATATATATTTATTTAATTAATAAGAAAAGAGACGTGACATAACTAGTTGAAAAGTTGTGTCCCTTTAGAATTATAAAAGGTTTCTTTTGAAAAGAAACAATGTAACATTTTTTTCGTGAAAAAGAAACAGAAAGAAAAAAGTGTTTTTTCTTCTCTTTCTATCATGACCCAAGCCTAAGGCCTTGTCATGACCCAAGCCTAGGGCCTAGACGTGACGCGGTGAATGAAGAACCTGAAAGAACCCCAAATAAAAAGAGACAGATTGAAAATGGCTCAAAGCCGACAAAAGTCATATTCGGATGTGATTAGGAGAGATCTTGAATTTGATGTGGGATATTGGGTGTATCTCAAAGTTTCACCTATGAAGGGTGTTCTTAGTTGTGGAAAAAGGGCAAGTTGAATCCAAAATTTATGGGTCCTTACAAAATTTTAAGAGGGGTTGGGAAGGTAGCTTATGAGCTTGAGTTTCCTAAAGAGATGGAGTTGGTTCACCCTGTTTTTAGTGTATCTATGTTAAGAAAGTTCTTTGGTGATGCAACATCTACAGTTCCATTGGATGTTGTGAAGGTTGGAGAAAATTTGACTTATGAAGAAGTATCGGTACAAATTTTGGATCGACAAGTCAAGAGGTTGAGAAATAAGGATGTGACATCCGTCAAGGTGCTTTGGAGGAACCGGCATGTTGAGAGTAGGAAGCTGAAGCATACATGATGAAGAAATATCCCCATATTTTCCAAACCAATCAATCCTAAGGTTTAGGTAATTCTATTGCTCGAGTCTGAATTCGTCATTCTGTACCATTTTATCATTGTTATAATTATTAATCATGCATAATTATTTTGATGTTACTTTATGATATTTGTATATGTTTTGCATGAAAATAATCTCTATTTTGCACTATTTCAATTCCTATTCATTCAAACTACTCTTAACTCATTCGGGGATGAATGATCTCACGGGGGAGATATTGTAATGTACCAAGTATTTTTAAGCCTATACTTGCATGAAAAGATAATGTTCAAGTGAATTCCTGTTAAGTTAATTAAAAATTGAAATGAAGATTATCTTAGAGATTAGGTTAGTTTAGTTATGTTATTATTGAGGTGGTCTTGGAAGGGCGGTTTGTTTATTCTTAGTATAATATTTTCGAGGTAATGTTATGTGAAGTTAAGACTAAAAATAAAGTTTGGTTTGTGTAATGTACCAGGTGTTTTTATGTTTAAACTTACATGAAAGGATAATGTTCAAGCAAATTCCTATTGAGTTAAGTAAAATTTGAAATCAAGGTTATCTTAAGGATTAGCTTTTAGTTATGTGACTGTTCAGGTGGTCTTGGAAGGGCGGTTAATCCTTGGTATAATATTTTGGGAGCAATTTTATGTAAAGTTAAGACTAGAAATGAAGTTTAGTTTGCATTTAGAATTATTCGAAATGAAGGTATATGTGAAGGTTGCATAATTGACTTGTTTGGGAGTAATTCTTCTACCATTGTTGCATGGCTTGCATGGGCACCTTTTGGCATGCCCTTAGCATGACTTAAGGCCATACCATACCATGTCATAGCACTATGGGAAAGGATAATGCTTCCATATCTAGGTCCCATGCCCACTCCCTTGTGTTTGACATCTTTCTTCTTTTTAAAAGTGAGTCAAAAAGTGTTGCAAATAAGGGTTTTCACAGAAGAAAAACAAGAGAAACTAGAACTCCTTCTTTATTGAATGAGGAAAATGGCTTTATAAAGCCGTACAATCATAACAGAAAAGAAAGAAGAATGGAGTTAATTACTCCAACTACTAGCT
>JAOTQR010003591.1:0-18888 GCA_025774065.1 Solanum ossicruentum | reverse complement strand
ATATATATATATATATATATATATATCTGTGTGTGTGTGTGTATGTATGTATGTATTTTTGATATAGAAATGTGGAAGATCCTAAGTCCCGAACTGCCCCCATAGCGTGAGTCATACTTACCCGCCCATTAGTCATTATGTACTATGTGCTATGTGAATCCATTCTAATCCCTTTCCCTAAGATATCCCTATAGCATGAGTCCTATTTTCCCATCCCTTAGAACTATGTGTTTAATTTGAATGCGTTTGTGAACCGATGATGTGAATTTTGATACTTTGAGGCTTGTTTGGGGACTCTCGGGTTCCGATTCGCCATGTCAATCCTATATCCCAGGTCTGGGTCATGATAGAGATGGTAGCAGAGCGCTAGGTTTATAAATAGTCCTTGGATTCCAATATGTTGAGTGAAGTCAAGTCTTATTCATGGGAGTGAAGCACGCCACATCTATGAGTAGGAGGCTACAAAGCATTTTAGGAGATGTTTCACTTCTCATGATTCACATCATACCATGTAGCGTGTCTTAAGATTGTTTATCTTCATCCCTCCCTATCGGATAGGGAGAGTCACCTTGGGATCGTAATGCAATTCAAGCAAGGAGGATGTTGTACCTAATCTTATAGATGAGGTTAGACAGGAATTGGTGAAGGCTGTGCATGGTTTAGCAAGCTTGCTCCTCAAAATATTCAAAGTTTTCTTTGGTGTCTGGTTATGATGGAAGGCTTCTCACCTATTGTATCTCCACTTACCAAGTTAACTCAAATGAAGGCTAAGTTTGCATGGTCGGATGGGTATGAAAGGAGTTTTCAGGCGTTGAAAGATCAGTTTACATTGGCTCTTGTTTTGACTTTATCGAATGGCTTAGATGAGTTGGTGGTGTGTTGTGATGCTTCTCAAATTAGGTTAGGTGGTGTACTTATGCAACATGGTAAGGTGATAGCTTATGCCTCAAGGCAATTGAAGGGGCATGAACATAAGTACATGACTTATGATCTTGAGTTAGTCGTAATGGTGTTTGCCTTGAAAAATTTGAGACACTAGATGTATAGGGTGTTTGTGGACGTTTCCATTGACCACAAGCTTTTACAATATGTGTTCATTCAAAGGGATCTTAACTTGAGGAAAAGGAGAAGGTTGGCACTCCTACAGGGCTACAACGTGAGTGTATGATATCATCCTGACAAGACAAATATTGTAATTGGTGCTCTTAGTGGACTATTTAAAGGAAGTATGGCTTATGGGGGTGAAAGGTAGGAGGATTTGGCCAAATATATTTACCGTTGGGCGATATTGGTTATTAGGTTGGCCAGCTCTAATGATGGAGGTATTCATGTTTAAAATAGGGTTGAATCCGTGGTGGCTCTTGATGTCAGAGCTAGGAAAGATCTAGATCCATCATTTGTTGTATTGAAAATGTTGGTTACCGGAAATAAGATAGGCTTTTTCTCCCAAGGGGGAGATGGTGTAATTCGGTACCAAGATTGATTGTGTATTTCGAACGTTGATGGTCTTAAGAATATGATCATGAGTAAAGCCCATAACTCTCATTATTCTAATCACCCAAGATCTACTAAGAGGTATTAAGGTTTGAGAGAAATGTACTAGTTACATGGTATGAGGAAGGATATAGTCAAGTTTGTATCCAAACGCTCTAATTGCGAATAAACGACAATAGAATACCAAAGACCAAGTGGTTTGGCTCAAGATATTGAAATTTCTACTTGGAAGTGGGAAGAGGCAAACATGAATTTTGTGGTTGGTTTGCCTTGGACCCGAAGGTAATTCTATTCATTTTGGGGTATTGTCGATCATCGAACGACTCATTTCTTATAGGTTGAGACCACTTTCAATGTTGAGGACAATTGAAAGGTTGGAGGACATGTTGATGTCTTGTATTTTGGAATTATAGTTAATTGGGATGGTCATCTACCACCTATTGAGTTTGCTTGCAACAATAGCTTTCATACTAGCATTAGTATAGCATCATTTGGGGCTTTGTGTGTTAGAAGGTGTAGGTCTTTGGTGGGATGGTTTGAGTTAGATGACTTCTATAGGCTTGGATTTAGTGCTGGAGGCTATGTGAAGAGTGGAAATAGTTAGGGAAAAGTTGAAAATGGTTCGAAGTCATCAAAAGTTTTATTTGGATGTTGGAAGGAGGGATCATGATCTTGTATTAGTGAATGGGGTGTATATGAAGGTCGCACCTATGAAGGGTATGATGAGTTTTGGGAAAATAGGGTAAGTCAAGTTCTCGGAATGTAGGTCCTTATGAGATTGTAGAGAGGTTTGAGAATGTGGCCTATGGATTCAATTTGCACCCTGGTTTGAGTTATTCATTCGGTCCTCTAATTGTCTAAGTTGAGGAAGTTGGTTGGTAATACTAGCATTATTATTCTTTTGGAAGGTGTTAAGGTTGGGGAGAACTTGTCATATGAGGAAGTTCCAGTTGAGATCTTAGATGGGCAAGTAGAGAGTCTTCATGACGAGGATCAACATGTGGAAAATGCTATGTAGGAAGTGGGATCAAGTATGATTGGATAATACCTCTATCCTTTCCAATCTACTCAAGCGATGATGTTAGGTTCTTCCTTATCTCAATGGTCCTAACTCTTTCACTCTTGAGTCTCATGACATGACATGCATACATGTGCACGAACATGATTTATTTTCATGATGTTTAAATGATTTGAATACATTTGGTATGAGTTTTAATGAAACGATGATTTTCAAATGATCAATTATGCATTTATACCTTGTGATTGGATGTTTCATGTTATAATTCAAGCCTTGTTCTTCCACATTTGAGGATGAATGTTCCCAAGGGGGATATGATGTAAGGACCCAGATTTTTTTATAGTTCTACTGACGCTTGAGATTTGGTTTCGGAAAGTTTTGAGTCAAGATGACACCTTATGGAAGCCTCTACGTGCAGTGTGACCCCTACATGGGAGCCTCCCACCCCAAATGTGAGAACTCCTTCATTACTATTTGTTCTTTTTCTAAAACCTTAGCTTCTCATTCACTCGCTCAAACGCTTTCTCATCCTCTTCTTGAACTCTAACTGGGAGATTTCTATGGAACCTTCAAGCTCAACCTAATTTCTCTCTCAAGCCTTTAATTCAAGATAATTTTTATTGTTTAAGGCTATCATGGGTAGCCAACATCGACCCAAGCTCAAAGGAATTTCGTTGGCTAAGTTTCTCACAAGTACTGACAGAAAGGTCAACTTTAAAAGGTCATATCTCTCAGCACAAATGAAAATGGGTGACCCACAACCTATCAAATTAAATTCCTCTGAATTATTTTTCCAACGCACTTGGTTTCACCTCATTTAGAGTTCAGGTGAAAAAGTTATGCCAATTTTCATAAAGCCCTCCTATGTTGTGTTGTCACTATTTCTCTAAGGAAATTCACATGGGCCGTGTGGCTCCCAATGAACTGTGTGGATGTTCCATCCTAAATTTCTTCCCAAAATTATGTTTTAAGTGTGGAATCACATCTTGTATACTTGTACAACCCGTGTGCATGGCCATGAGCTTGAACCAACAACTTTTTTGGGACTATGTATGGGGTACGACCAGGTTCACTGGCCATGTGGCTAGCAATACGTCTCCCTTTTCCATCCAAAAATTGCTTTAGTGAGGGGGCACATGCAGTCACACGGACGTATGACCCTACACAGCCAGTGATGCCCTCTGTATAGGTGAATTTTGCCTATTTTTTCTCTATGTTGAAGTCAAGTTCCAACTTCCAGAACTTTTGTTAAGTGTGAGTTCACGGGAAAGTTCATGGACTGTATAAGGCCACACAGGCTGTGGACCCTCCCTTGAAGTGGTTCCGACTAAATTTTCTATCCGATTCATTAATGGCATTTTCATAAATCTGATAATTTCATTGGTCTTTTGGGAATTCCAATGTCATTCCATGGTCATCTAAAAGCCTAAATCCTATTTCAAACATTCAAAAATCACTTGTCATATTTTAAATCTTGTCAAAATCTTTCCTCAAAAGAACTCTTGGAGATTTCAACACTTAAGCTAGGGAACTCAATTCTTCTTCAAATTCTTTGAGGTTTTATCTTGGTGAAGGTATGTGAATTTTGATCCTTGGTTACTTCCAATCAAGGAGACCTAAGCTATTTTCAAGAAATCTACATAAATTTTGCTTACTTTAATTTGGGGTTTTAAAATATTTGATTCCTTAAATTCCAACAATGAATGTGTTATGTTTATCTATAGATTTTAAAGATGAATTAAGCTTTGAAATATTGAAATACATTGTTATTAAGAATATTTGAATATGCATGGTCCTTAAATGTTTGAATCTAAGCATGGGTGATTATCTGAAATGGGATATGTTCTTGTAAGGAAGGTTGCTTCATACGAAATGGGATAGGTTCCCATAAGATAAAGTATAATGTGACAAGATATGCTATATGTAAAAATTCTATCCGAAATGGGATATGTTCCTGTAAGGAAGGATGCTTCATGCGAAATGGGATGGGTTCCCATAAGGTGAAGTATGATTTACTTTTTGCAAGCAGACCACCTCTTTACCGATGAGGGAATTTCATCGAAATTCCAAGTAATAGTTCGCTTGGTCTTACTCATGTCGGTTGAGGTCACATCCGCACTATATATATGAGCATCATTTGCATTTCATGCATCATGAATTTCATAGAATCTTATTATATTACATTCCTTGCTATAAATCTCCTTCTATATTATTAGTCTTTGCCATCTAAAATTGTATGTAGGTTTTAGTAAGTTACATGAATTGCACCCCACATACTTAGTACATTGAAATTTACTAACGCATACTTTTGCCTGCATGATTTCACCATGTGGGGACCAGAGATTTCTTTCATTCGCCATTCGATGGCTAGATCAGATTTTGAGACATTGGTTGTGGTGAGTTCTATCTTCCAACGACAAGTCACCGTTCCTCTAACTTAAGTTGATTTTGTTTATGTTATCTATACTTTGAGGGTTAGCCCGAAATATGTCTTGGCCTCCGTCCTATCTTATGACTAGAGACATTATTGGACATCGTTGGACATCTTGTAAACTCTCATTGGATCTATGTGTTATGTGTTGTATTTGACCCTTATGATTATGGTTACCCTTTGGATATGACTATTATGGATTGATCATGGGAATTAAGATATATATATATGTTTGATGTGAAAATGTGGAAGATCCTAAGTTCCGAACTGCCCCCATAGCGTGAGTCACTTACCTGCCCCTTAGTCATTATGTGTTATATTCCATGTGAATCCATGCTAATCCCTTTCCCTAAGATATCCCCATAGCGTGAGTCCTACTTTTCCGTCCCTTAGAACTATGTGTTTAATTTTCATGCGCTTTCGAATCGATGGTGTGAATTTTGGTACTTTGAGGCTTGTTTGGGGGCTCTCGGGTTCCCATTCGTCGTGTCACTCCTAGACCCTAGGTCCAGGTCGTGACAAAATCAATAAAATAAAATAAATAATTTTTAAGCTATGTCAATATATGTATAATTAAATTTTAAAAAAAAAGAGAATTTTGTTCTACTTAACTTAGAAATACGTAGAATTAAAAAGAAAAAAAAGAGAGAAAATTCTAGACTTAATGTCAATATATGTATAATTAAATATTTAAAAAATCAAAATTGAACTATACCAAAGTTATGATAGAACAAATAGGAACCCTCGAATGTCCAATACAAATAATGATTGTCGAAATATCATCAGACGAGAAACCAAAAAAATAATAATAAACAAGAGATATAAAACAAAGAACTTGCTGCCAAAGGTTATGATAGGATCGATGAGTTGGATAATATACCTCCATTCTTAATTAAGGTCTCGGGTACAAATCTTACCGTTTATACACCTTACGTGGTTGTGCTCGACCAAACTAGTCGAGGCACTACAGAACAATTATTGTATGATTAGAAACTAAACTAAAAATGAAATTAAGCAATTACTCCTAACCTAGTATGAATATCAAACATCAAATATCGAAATAATCTTGTCTTTTTTTAAAAAAGACTGACTTACTACAAAGTTCTTCAGGATGATAATTGTTGTTACATATTTCTTGAAAATCCATAATTGTTGGTAATGTTTCACCATTGATTTTCTTCATCACATAATGTTTAATAAACTCATCATCATTTTGTAAAAATCTATAACCTACCGGAATTGAATTCAACAACTCCATAATCTGCAAGAAAAAAACCAAAAAAAAAAACAAGAAGAAGAAGAGAAGATTAAGCTACTAATTAATTCCTAATAATCCTAAAACAAGTACTAAATACTAACACTAATACTAAAACAAGTACTCAGATATTATTACATTAATAATTTTTATTTCTCAATTTAGTAGACCAAAAAGTAGTATAAATATATGTGCTATTTTAGGACTTTTGGAGTTTTCATTTCTTACAGATATATAATATATAAATAAATTTATATATGATAAGATTTTTTATTCAATTTATAGGTCATAAATTCAAATCGTAAAAACGGATAAAATTATTTAGACCATACCTCTTAGATTTTTACTACAATTTCTAATTTGTGAATATTTTTACGAGAGAGAGAAAGATAATTGTAATGTCACAATTTGATTGGCCAGGAATTATCCTTTTAGTATACAAATTGGATTCCAAATATTTTCGTGAGTTAAACAGTAATTAATTTATATATAACATTTCTTCAGTGAAGTCCAAGTAGGATTAGGCTATTAGCTAGAATAATGAGATTAGGATTAATTTACAGATATTTTAATATATGTTAATATTTATTATGCAGCAAATTTACTATAATTAAGAGAAGGGTATGCATGATTATTAACTAGATTAAGTGCTAAAGGGCTATCAATAAAGTATAAACACATGTCAAGTATAAGTTAATGTTATAAATATCTAGTGTTGATAAATTTTTATTCTTAATAATTATGACCTTTCATTATCATGTAAATTCTTAATACTTCGTCACTTTATCTAACATTCTTCTTTATTATTTATTTTAATATAATATAAATAAATATGTATATTTTTTATTTTAAAATTTAATTTATTTCTAAACTACTATTCAGATTTATTTATCATATTTTATTTAACGTTATAATTTCATCTATACGCCCCCCCCTCCCCCGCCCCTCCGCCCATCCCCTACCTTCTTCGTACATTTTTTTCTATTATATTTAATCAGAAAATGTTAGCATTTAAAAAGCTAAAATGTTTGACTAAAATTTTCATTTATATAATCAAATATAATTATTTTTACCCAAAAAAATGAACAAAACTAAACTAAAAAAGCTATTTACTTCAATTCAAATTTATACCTATATATATATAGTAACCATGGATAGGTAAGACAATTTACTATTATATAAAATATAGTAATAATGAAGAATTAAATGTCGTTTATACGTAGTTTAATGTGTATGTATATATATAGTTACCACACACACATATATTAGTTATCAGAGGCCGTGTTAACACGGGACCAACAAATGTTATTTTTTAATTTCAATTTATGTGATATCAATAGATTTTTAAAAATATTTTGTAAATTATTAAGTTATTGATTATTGTGACTTATACTATATTTCATGTTATTCTTATTTCTAAATAATGTCTATTTCTTACTTCGTTTCAATTTATGTTGCGCATTTAAAATAAAATAATTTATTAGAGGTAATATTGAAAAATCACAGTTGAAGCAAATAATCAATAGAAAAGGTAAAATAAAAGTACGTTGTAATTACCTGCTTAAGAAGACGGATCAATCGACAACGCTAAAGCAGGCATGTCGAAACACCCCTCATGTGCTTTAGACTGCCCATAATAGTAATTTTTATATATCTCAAAATATGTGCATGATTTTAAAAATTTGACTTCATAATCTTGATCAAGGGGAAAATTGAGTGGGATATGGGTATAACCAGGATTTTATAAGACCCACAGCGAAAAATAATTTTTGCTAATTCTTCATAATCCGGTGTCTGTCCATGCCTAGGCCGCGATGCGCCCGGGGCGCAGACTAGTTTAAATATTGCTCCGCGTCGCGCTTGGAGCGCTTACGAGTGTGTTATTTTCCTTGGCTTTCTTATTTCTCCCAAGGGCATTGGGCTCATAGCCTCATGCCCACTTAAACGTAAAATCACCCATACTTAGCCATTTTTCAACTCTATAACTCATAAAACTCTCTCTAAAATCTCTCTAAGACTCTACCAATTCTCTCATTCAAATCTAAGGATTTCAAGCTCAATTTTGGGACTCAAGGACTCATTTCAAGCTTTAAGTCTACTTCAAGTTTACCTCAAGAAATTCAAGGTTTAGGGTATGTGGGTCTTCATCCATGGGTCCTTTCACCCATGGAGCCCAACCTCTCCTTTTTATGAAAATTGCATATTTTCAAGTTGTAGTACCTATAGGTATCTCTTATTATGAAATATAATCATGAATCATGTTGGGGTTTAGACAAATATTTATTGATTATGCACGAATGTCTATTTCAAGCTTCTTCTATGAATTGTTTTTGTCTATTGAGACAATGTATGTTTTGAGCTATTAAACTATGAACTATTATGAGATTTTATGATAAATTTCACGGTACCCTACATGAGGGTTTCACTATATGTGGGTGGATTGATTTGCATTGAGTTAACTCATATTATTTCACTCTTGTATTGCATTATTTTTAACAAGTATCATGAACCCACGATGTGTTTGATAAAATGACGTGACAAGAATTCTCAAGTTAATGATGATCTATTACATGATTTACAAGTCAAGTGACTTCATATAATTAAGGGCTTTCAAGCATGTATTGAAATTATGAAAAGTATCTATGATTTTACAAGCATTAAATTGAGCCCTATTTCAAGATTTATACCTCTTGTAAGCCATTCATATTAAAGCAAGGGATCACGTATGATTATTATCTACTTTCATGTTCAAGTTAGGCTCACTAATAGAGGTCAAGCATGTTTATGAGCTACTCGTACCATGTTATCATGTTTCTTACAAGTTATTCAAGCTATAGCTATTTCAAATATTCCGTGGGATTAGACTTAGCACTGATTGAGGCTTAAGATGGGGGCTCGACTAAAGGGGTCCTTATAGAAAGTCTTTAGTCCCTAAACTATGTGCCACATAGGATTATATAATATCCCTTTTATGGTTTCTAGTGAATCCATCCAGTTACACAACACCTTGTCGGGGGGGTGACATGCCTTGATCACCTTATTGAGGGGGTGACATCCCTCGAATTATTCATATTATCATGTATGGATTACCTTGGTAAGTATACTACACCTTGTCAAGGGGATGACATGCCTCGATCACCTTGTTGAGGGGGTGACATACCTCTATCACCTTACCAAGGGGGTGACATACCTTGGATTCCAAGCAGTAGCTCACTTGGTCTATGTTGGTTAAGGTCTCTTCCCACACATATATTTATGTACTATGCAAGTTGAATGTTTTACAAGCATATTTTATTACAATCATTGATCATGCATACCATGTTGAGATTATATTTCCATTACTTATGATTATACATTTTGAATATATTGGCTTATATCTTTGTTGCATTGCATCTAGCATACTTAGTACATTCAAACATATTAACGCATACTCTATGTCTACATGATATCACCATATAGGAAGCGGAGCTCCTTTGATCATCCTTCTCCACGTAGCTAGTTTGATTCTTGGAGAAAGCTTTGGTGAGTCATCAATTCTGCGGAAAATATCTACTTACTTCATGTTATGTTGAAATTCCTTCGTATGTTGAATACTTAACATTATGAGGGTGAGCCTGGGAAGTGTCTTGGCCCCCGCTCCATTCTAAGTTAGAGATGTTGTTGGATACTATGATATACTTATTCTATGAGCTTGACTCTTTTATACTTTTGTGATTATCAAAGGTTTCCCTTAGTCATGCTTTCCTTTTAATTATATCACTTGTTGATATTTATTTGCTTCCGCAACCAAGGATCTGTGAATGATATGCTAAGAGGCTTGTTTGGGGTCCCTTCATGTTCCCCATTTATCATGTCACACCTAGGCCCTAGGCTTGGGTCGTGACAATGTCGACCAAGACGTGCTTGCTTATCCTTACCTTTGTTTCAATTTATGTTGCACATATAAAATTAAATAATTTATTAGGGGTAATATTATAAAATCACAATTGAAACAACTACAGAAATCTTAATCAGTAAAAATTAAATAAAACTAGGTTGCAGCAGCTAGCTTAAGAGACCCGTCAATCCGCAGTTTCCTTCTTCACTGCCACGATAAAATAAAAATAAATTATTGTGTATTCTTAAAAATACATTCAAATAACTAAAAATATTATTGTCTTGATATTTTATTGTTATTGTATATTTGCCGCATTGTCTCAGTAATCTCTTTTTAAAGCTTGGCTTCTCGAATGAATTGTCTTCTAGCTTCTTATACTACGTATATCAAGAAAAAGTATACCAAGACCAAATCAAAATGAATTTACCACAAAGTGCAACTATAAAACATGTGCTCATAATTTTCTAAATTTTGCATGGGGAGTTCTAAATTCGAATAATGTTCTACAGGTGAATTTAGCAATCAAATTCCAATTTAACTCTAGTTCAACAAAACGCGTCTGCTAACATATTTTAATCTTCCCTTAGACAATAAGACTTAGGAATTTTTGAGCTACCATACAAAAAAATTCTTTCACTTCAAAAACGGACATCAGATAAGGCAATATATAAATGTAAATGCAGTTACTGGGCTAACTTATGTCACTCTATCCTTCTCTGTATGACCAATTAAATATTTCTTCTTTGATGAATTACTATCTCTATCCTAAACAAAAGATCAACAAAGAAAATTTATCTCAAGACTTACTCTTTCCCACAAGTAGAGAAGATTAGCAACCTTTTAGTTGACCACCTCAAACCTTGCAAAATCTATCTTGTTTTCAGGAAGATTCGCGGTGGCAGGGGTAAATCCTTGATACAAATAAAATTTTTGGGCTTGATTTCTATGCTTTTATATTTCATAACATGAGATCCAGCTTCATTGGACGTTCTTTCCTTCACATATTGTGTGATAAGAAGATACTACCGAAACTCGAAGGTAAGTTTTACAGGATGGTGGTTCGACCGTCCTTGCTGTATGGGGTAAAAACTCACATATACAAAAGATACAAGTTGCAGAGATGAGGATGTTGAGATTAATATGCAGACATACCTAGAGTGATAAGATTAGAAATGAGACCATTCGAGAGAAGCTAGAGATGACCCCTATGGTTGACAAGATGAGGAAAGCGAGACTGCAATTGTTTGGACATGTGCATAGGAGAATCACCGATTCCCTTGTTCGGAGGTGCAAGAGGTTGGATTTAGGAGTTACGCAGAGGGGTAGATGTATACCAAAGAAGTATTGTGGGGAGGTGATCGGGCAAGATATGGTGAAACTTGATCTAACCAAGGACATGACCTTAAAGAGGAAGGAGTGGAGGTCGCAAATTAGAGTAATAGGTTAATAGGTTAGTATGGTTAGGTTATTGTCTAGCTATGGGGTATAGTAGGGTATTAAGTTTAGTCATGCCTTTATATATCTTGTGTTGCCATTATTCGCCTTATATATATTAATTTTATTGTATTTGCATACCAGCATTTGTTTTTAGTATGAAACGCTCTTTCTATTTACTTTTCTTTTCTTCCTTGTCTTTTATATCTAGTTTATTCTACTTATAGGTTTTTGAGACAAGGGTTCCCAAGAAACAACCTCTTTATCTCTATGAGATAATGGTATGGTCTGCATACATTCTACCCTCTCCAGATCCTACTTCTAGGATTCCACTGGGTAGGTTATTGTTGTTGTTGTTGTTGTTAAGTTCTTTCCTTCACCTACAACGACAATATAACACTCAATAATAATAAATTTTAGATAAATTAAATGTTGTTTCATGAAGAGACTCTGCATCAAAAGTGTAGCTGTCAGTCTTCTCATTTAACTTAAGAATAGAAATATGACAAAGTGAAAATACCTTAAAGAAGAGCAAGATGATATCTGTATTTGGTCCCCTCATAAATTGACATTCCTTAAAGTTGAACCCCTTTATCGTAGGCCTGATCTCATCTTTAGGAGTGACGGCCCTCTCTAGTTCAATTTCTGATGACTATCTTTATGAAATATCAGGATCATGCCCACCAACGTCCTCTACCATCTGCTTTGCAGCTGCAAGTTCTACATTACTAGCTCAATCCCATTTGCACTCCTAACAATGGAGCATTTGAGGAATTTCATTTGGTTGCCTATCAAGGTGCTAGTGTTATGTGAGAGGATGGTATCAACCTACCCAAACTCCTCATTTAATTTTGATGTTCATGATTGAGCAGGAGCATCATGCCCCAGGCGGATACCCTTGGCATGACCGACACTTGAAGAACC
This sequence comes from Solanum ossicruentum, assembly GCA_025774065.1. NCBI lineage: Eukaryota > Viridiplantae > Streptophyta > Magnoliopsida > Solanales > Solanaceae > Solanum > Solanum ossicruentum. The sequence continues at coordinate 6,455 of JAOTQR010003591.1, read as the reverse complement.
ATTACTGACTCCCCAAGATAACCACTTGGCCTCATCGTCACATCCACTCAACAGTGAAAGAATAACTCGGAAAGTAAGATATCATATGCAAGAATATAAATAAGTGCATGACTCTAGTATAGCATAGCTTATAATGGAGGTGAGTTTAGATACAAAAGACTTGTCAAATCCTATACTCAAATGTCTACGAAGTCTCTACTCAATCAGTCTAAAATGGTTCCATGACTAGCCATGGACACATTAACTCAAAGAAAATAAAGTGCTCAATGAAAATGAAAGATAAAAGAGCTCCTCCAGAATACGAGGGCTCACCAACTCCAAAGTGTACTGAACCGTGGCCTCAACAAAGCGCGTGATGAGATCCTCTATCACCTATATCTTCATCATAAAATGATGCAGGCCCAAATGGATATCAGTACATAGAATATACTGGTATGTAAAATGGCTCAAGAAAGTAAATCTCAGCTCACTCACCTCAACTAAACAACTCATGCAAAAAACAGTTTATGCAAGTTTTACAGTAAAATCCTTCTTTTAAAATAGGTTCAGTAAAAAAGTCTCAGTTTGAAATCTCATGCTCAAATCAATGTTACTTGGGATCTTCTCTAACTGGCATTCCTCATCCCACCACCTTTAATTAGGTGATGCACAATGAATCTGCATTGTTGCCACGCCCTCCCTTAACTTGCCACTGAAAAAGGCAATCAACCTCAACCTCACTCTCTCGGATCCTGAGAGAGTGTCAACTCACAGGACAAGAGTCACCAGTATTATGCTAAAACGACTATCCTACACTAGCAAACATAGTTCTAGGGTGCTCTTCAATCACCCAACTCGATGCTCAATACTCCTCCCAAGACTAAAATAGGCTCAACTCATCATGTGACTCACCAATCAACTCATCAGTCGGCTCAAACCCAACCACATAGGATCATCTCATGTCAACTCATCTCAGTTACTCGTCAATTCAAGTGATATATGCAGCAATCAACTCAACTCAGACTCATATGATTATTTGGATTCACTCAATTTACTCATCAAGTAGTGCAATGCAAGGTGCTCATGCATAAGGACATATATGACTCAATGTAACATGTTTCTCATACTCAAACTACTCAGCTCATATACTCAGACTCATCATCAAAACTATAATATGCATACAAACTCATGAAATCATGCAACTTAGGAATCATGCTATCAAGTGAAAGGCTCCATCACAACTTCATGTAGAAAATCATGCAATACAATAACATATCTTATATATCATCCTGAATCTCATAATAGTTACAAGAATTTAGTATTGGAGTAGTAAAATTTCTCAAATATCATATCATACAAAAGATTTGACTCAAATAAGTGAAGGGGCGGTGAAAGAACAAGATTTTTACATTTTGGTAAGCCTTACATACATGAGAATGAGGGGAAACCAGTCTTCAACTCGATCATTAATCTTGGATTTTAAACCCTAGCTCCTCTTTCTCCTTTCCTCTTTCTCTCAAGAAAACCCAAGTAAAAAATGGGGGAATTAACACTCTAGGGTTTGATTTGAAGACCTTATACATGTCTAAAAATGTGAGAGGTTTTAATTGAAAAGAGTTGGAAAGGACAAAAATACCCCTCAGTAAAACTGCCGACAGGGTCCATGAGACCTCGTTTATGACTCGTAGACCCTCTTATGAGTCATAACTGTCTCGTAGGTGAAGGGTCTAAAAATCTTGAATCACTGAAATTGATACGAAACTTCCTATTATGAGTCATAAACCGATATACGGGTCATAAATAGCATCTCGCAGATTGAAAGTCCCAAAAATCTTGGTTGCTGGAATTCACCACAAAAGCCCTCTCTATGTGTCATAAACCTATCTCGTACTCTAAATGTCCTTGAATCTTGAATCACTAGTATTTGCTACGAGACCCCTCTCTACGACTCATGTACCCCTCTATGAGTCGTGAGAGCTCTTATAGACTGGTTTTACACCTTTTATCAGACTCTTCCATACCAATCCTTTGCACACACTTATCCAGGTCAGGTAGAAAGAAACTAAGGGGCGTTACATTATCTCCCCCTTGAGATTATTTATCCTCGAATGAACAAAACAATAGGGATTAGTTCAAGCTATGAATTTCCCTGAGGACTCTAACAATCAATCAAGATCTCAACTCACTCATGCAATCAACAAATTCAATAAGTTTAGTAAGTAAAACAATCCAACAATCAACAAATCACATCAATCCTCACTCGGACGCTAGAACTCTATCGTCTATCACATAGGGAATGAAAAGGATATAAGGAATGGCAATTTAGGAACTTAGAAGGAAATACTTACCATCAACTCTCCCATCTTTAGTTGGAAGGAATGAGGGTATTTGGCCTTCATGTTCTCCTCCATCTCCCAAGTACCTTCAGCTACAAGTTGGTTCCACCACAATACCTTGATAGATGCAATCTCCTTATTCATCAACTTGTGAACCTATCTAACAAGGACATGGATAGGGATCTCCTCATAAGTCAAGTTATTTCTCACTCCAATACTCTCAACAGGCACAACAATTGTTGATCTCCTAAACACTTCTTAAGCATAGAGATGTGGAAAACTTGGTGGATGACCTCTCACTCTGATGGTAGCTCTAACTCATACACCATGTTTCCCATTCTCTTTAAAATATTCTAAGGGCCAATATACCTCAGACTCAACTTCCCTTTCTTTCGAAATTCCATCATGCCCTTCATGGGCAACATCTTCAAATATAACCAACCATTGACCTCAAACTCCAAGTCTCTCCTCCTAACATCTGTATAGGATTTCTATAGACTCTGCCCAGTCTTCAATCTTTCTCAGATGATCTTCACCTTCTACATACTTGGAGAACTAGGTATTGTCCAATTGACTCTGCTTCACCTACCTCGAACCATCCAATCGGCAAGATACACCTCCTTCCATAGAGTGCCTTATATGGGGCTATCTGAATACTCAAATGCAAAAAGTTTTCTTGTAGGAAATCTCTATCAATGGAAAGTGGTCATCCCAATTACCTTTAAAGTCAATGGCGTAGGCCCTCAACATATCTTCCAATGTTTGAATAGTATGCTCTACTTGGCCATCTATCTCAGGGTGAAAAATTATGCTAAGGAGCACCTTCGTACCTAGATCCTTCTAAAATGATCTCCAAAGCTGAGCAGTGAATTGAGCTCCTCTATCTGAGATGGTAGACAATAGGACTCCATGCAATATGATAATCTCCTTGATATAGAGTTGGGCATAATCCTCCGCGTTGTAAGTCGTCTTAACCGCTAAGAAATGTGCAGACTTAGTCATCCTGTTGACTATCACCCAAATCAAATCATGACTATCTGCAAGACCTCAGTACATATGTAATGAAATCCATGCTCATCACCTCCCATTTCCACTCTAGAATCTAAAAATTCTGAGCCACTCCACATAGCCTTTGGTGCTCAACTTTAGTTGACAATTTGGACACTTAGAAACAAACTCAACGATATGCCTCTACATTCCACAACACTAGTAGACTTCTCCCAAGTCATGGTACATCTTGATAGATCCTAGATGGATGGAGTATCTGGAACTATGGGTCTCTGCCATAATCCTCACTCCAACACCATCAACATTTGGATCACACAACCTGCCTTGATACCTCATTACTCCATCTCCCCTTTTGGTGAAAGCCCTCACTTTCCGCTTATGCACATCCTCCTTCAATTATAATAGGTCTGGATCATGATCTTGTTTCTGTTTCACCTCTATTACTAGGGAAGATGCAGACCCACTGTGTACAAGAACTCCTCCTCCACTTGATTCATCTAATTGAACTCCTAATCGTGCCAATATGTGAACCTCTTTGGATAACTCCCTCTTTTCCTCATCCACATGGTGGTGCTTCCTATGGACAACCTGATTTGAGCATTAGCAATCACGTTAGCATTAACTGGATGGTAGAGGATGCTCATGCTATAGTACATGAGCAACTCAATCCATCTACTTTGCCTTAAGTTGAGATCGTTCTGGCTGAAGACATATTTGTAGGCTCTTTTGGCATGTGAATACATAAACATGTGCTCCATATAAATAGTAGCACCAAATCTTAGGAGCGAACACCACTGCTGCCATCTCCAAGTCATGAGTGGGATAGCTTTTCTCATGCACTTTAAGTTGTCTAGAAACATAGGCAACAATCCTCACTTTTTGAATTAACACACATCCCTGTCCCATTCTTGACACATCATTGTAGATAACAAATCCATTTGTTCCATCAGGCAAGGACAACATTGGAGCAGTAGTTAACATCATCTTTAGCTCTTAGAAACTTCTCTCACACTCGCCGGACCATTGGAACTTGGGCTTCTTCTGAGTCAATTTGTCAATGGTGTGGATATGGAAGAAAATCCCTCAATAAACCTCTGATAATAACCAGCTAAACCAAAAAAACTCCTTATCTCTGTCGGTGAGGTTGGTTATGGCCAATTTTAAATTGCCTCAATCTTTTGAGTATCCACTCGAATTCCATCTCCAAAAATTACATGACCTAAGAAAGCCACAGATTTGAGCCAAAACTGACACTTAGAAAACTTTGCATATAACTCATTGTCTCGAAGTGTCTGCAAAACGATCCTAAGGTGATTGGCATGCTCCTATTCATCTCTCGAATATACCAAGATATCATCAACGAAAACGATCACAGACATATCAAGATGGTGTCTAAATACTTTGTTCATCAAATCCATAAAGGTTGCGGGTGCATTTGTCCATCCAAAAGACATTACCAAGAACTTAAAGTGAATATATAAGCTTAAAAAAGTTGTCTTTGGGATATCATATTCTCTCACTTTCAACTGATGACAACCTGATATAAGGTCTATCTTGGAGAAAATAGTAGCACCCTAAAGTTGGTCAAATAAATCATCAATCCTTAGGAGGGGATACTTGGTCTTAATAGTCACCCTATTCAACTGGTGATAGTCAATACATATTCTCAGAGAACAATCCTTCTTTTGCACGAACAAGACTAGGGCACCCCATGGAGAGACACTTGGCCTTATGAACCCTTTCTCCGATAAATCCCTCAACTGCTCCTTCAACTCTTTCAACTATGCAGGGGCCATTCTATATGGCGGAATAGAAATAGGTTGGGTGTCAGGAATAACATCGATTCCGAAATCGATCTCCCTATCTAGAGGGACTCCGGGCAAATCCTCAGGAAACACATCAAGAAACTCGCTCACAATTGGAACAGAGGGGGCTCAACATCATTAGACCTAACCTGCATGAGGTGGTAGATACATCTCTTAGAGATCAATTTTCGGGCTTAGCGGTAACAATTAAACTTACCCTTAGGTACAACAGAATATTCTTTCCACTCAATAACAATATCATTTGGAAACTGGAATTTTTCAGTCCGAGTTTGGCAATCAACAAAGGCATAGTAGGCTTGTAGCCAGTCCATACCAAGGATCACATCGAAATCAACCATCTCCAACTCAATCAAATCAGCAAAAGTATCCCTATGATAGATGGACACCACATAATTTGTATAGATCATCTCAGCTCAAATGAACTCACAAACAGGAATGGAAATAGAAAATAGATCAAGTAAACACTCAAGAAGAATCTCAAATCTGCTTTCGACATAATGCATCACAAAAGAATAAGTTACACCCGGATCAAGTATAGCATAGCAAGGAAAGGTAAATACTTAAAATCATACCCATCACAACCTCCAGTGAAACCTCCCAATCTTATCAGTTCCCCATCGCATACAAACACTTTGACCCACCGCCTGCCCTTGGTGCAACACCTCTTTGATTACCCCTAGCTGGTGGTGTTGTGGTGGAAATCTGGGCCTTATTTCCCCACATTGGACAGTCCCTTTGAAAGTGACCTAGTTGGCCGCACTTGTAGCAAGTAGTTCCTCCATCTTTACACTTCCCCAGATGTTTCTTGCTACAATTCCCACAAGATAGCTTTCCTTTAGAACCCAAAGTTGCACTTCCTTGAGACTATGCACCCTGCAGCCTAAAGTTTGGCTGACCTTGGGGTCTCTAATCATATCTCTGGCTTGAGGCTGGTGCACTGGCTGAAGACAGTGCATAGCTAGAAGACCTCTGCTGAAAGTATGACTTATCTCCCTTACTTTGCTTTCTCTAACTAGGCTCAGACCCTACTGATCTGGCCTTCACACTTAAATGCTCCTCTGTATCTTTCTTCTTATCTTCCTTAGTTTGTTGGGCATAGATTATCATTCTAGAGATATCCTGTCACGACCCCACCCCGGGGCCGTGACTCGTGCCGATTAGGCATTTGAGCTAATCTTAACCCATGAAGATCCCAAAGTTAGTTCACCAAATTCTGCCAAAATTTTAGTAGAGTTTCCTCTGTTTTACTGACTAAACCCACCTGCAAGAAAAGCCAGCAGCGACCAGACAGACATATAGATATAAC
>JAOTQR010003541.1:0-18895 GCA_025774065.1 Solanum ossicruentum | reverse complement strand
TTATGAAATTTTGCCAAAGTTGCTCAAATTCACACATAAAGGTGATTTCAAAGGAACTTACTTAGTTTCCATCATGCGCATTACTAGAATATGCTTCAAAACAATTTTTAAAGTGATTTAGAATTTCTATCGAAAGTTGTACGCGTTAGTAATTTCGGAACAATCGAACCCATAGTTTTCCAAACATTTTAACTTTCGATCAAACGAACACTATTTATGGATTCTGGAGACTCAAAAGTTAAGGATGAGATTAATTTAGCATAAGAGTAGTAAGGAATGAACATGGATTATATTTAGACCCAAATTGTGAAGGGAAAGGAATTTTTCAAACGTACGACGTTGACTAAACTTAACTAATTCATGCCAAGAGGTAGGAAATCTTTACATACCTCGATTTCTTTCTCCAACTAACTACAATGCAAGACCAATCCAATTTATGCTTCCGGATGTCCAACGTCTACACAAATTACAATAACACCAATGATTAACAACCATATTGGGTCTTAAATCCTAACTTTTTGGTTCCAAATTTTATAAAAATTTCGGCAGCATCTTCCCTTATAATATGCCGCCTCGAGAATTCAACTCGGCTCAAATAATCAATCAACAACAACAACAACCTACAACATCAATAAACCCTTTCCAATGCCATCACAACATTAAAAACATCACAAAACGCGATTATGACATACTTAGTAAAACAGGGCAGCATACATATAAATACATATCTACCATACTCAATCCTTCCTATATACTCCAAGAACTATAATACATCACTCCAACGCCCAATGCAAACCCCCAACGTTAAAACATAACATTACGCTTTCAATGGGGCTCCAATTCAAACTAATCCTCACGTAAACATTCACATAGTTTCCCAACACTTCTTTCACCCCACAAGAACTATTTTCATGACAAATAAATATAGACACATAACTATAAATCAATATATCTTCATATACAAGCTTGTCCCCAATTCAAACCCCAAATTCGAAATTCACAATTCAACTAGCAACCAACCCTATTTTCATGTTTTATCTTCAATTTAACATATCCCTAACACCCCTACAATCTTTAATTTACATAAATGAAGGTAGAAATTAACATACCTTTCAAGCTCCTTACTAGAACCAAATCTTCCTAGTCGTCAAACCAAGCATTTCCTTGATCGACTAACGCCTCTACGCCACTTAGGGGATCTAATATACCAAGCTTGAAGTGTGAAATAATCAAAATCTCGAAAAAATGCAAATTTTTTTAGTTTTACTGTAGCAACCTGAGAGGGGTTGCTTGGCTTCTCTTGGTTTTTCTCTCAAATTTTTTCTAAGTGTGGAACTCTTGCACAAGAGACATATATGCATATATTTATAGGCAAACCTCTCCCACATGGACCAATTAGAAATAGCCACACACATGACCCCACAACAATTTATCTTAAGGACTAAACTTTGAAAAAAATTTACATTTGGTTCCAAAAGTTTACCAAATTGAACCAATTAAGGACTTACAGGTTCTAACTTACGGGTTCTAACATCCTCCCCCCTTAAGAGCATTCGTGTCGAATGTCATACTAATCATGCAAGATCTGTCTAACACCACATCTGACAATGAACAACTTAGTTATCATACGCCGTGCTTGACAAGGAAAAATAAATTACCTGAAGATACGGGAAGTAAATGAGGGTATTTCTTCTTCATTTGCTCCTCCGCTTCCCAAGTCAGCTCCTCTATGTTATTATTGCACTACAGCACTTTAACCAAGACTACATCCTTGTTTCGAAGTTTCTTGACTTGACAATCTAATATTGTGATGGGTTGTTCCTCAAAAGTAAGTTCCTCCGTAACTTGTATATCATCCACAGGAAAAATTCTGGAAGGATCACCGATGTATTTACGAAGCATGGAAGCATGAAAATACTAGGTGAACTCCCCTCAAATCTGCTGGCAGCTCTAACTCGTAGGCAACCTTGCCTATTCTGCGGATGATCTGATACAGACCAATGTACCTTGGGTTGAGCTTCCCTTTCTTACCGAATCTCATAATGCCCTTCATGGGTGATACTTTCAGGAATGCCCAATCCCCAACCTAGAACTCTAACTGGCGACGACGATTATCTGCATAAGACTTCTGACGGCTCTGAGCTGCTAATAACCGCTCTCGAATTAGTTTCACTTTGTCCACCACTTGCTGGATTACATCGGGTCCAATCAACTCTACCTCACCAACTTCGAACCAATCGATCGATGATCGACACTTTCTACCATATAATGCCTCGTACGGTGCCATTTGAATGCTGGAATGGTAACTGTTGTTATATGCAAATTCAATCAACGGTAAGTGCTCATCCCAGCTTGACCATCGAACTAGGGGTGGAATGCTGTGCTAAGACTTACCTACGTCCCCAAACCTGCCTAAAATGACCGCCAGAAATTTGCCATAAACTGGGCACTTCTATCGGAGATAATGGATACAGGAACACCGTGAAGGCGTACAATCTCCTTAATATACAATCTGGCGTAGTCCTCAGCCGAGATGGTAGTCCAAACTGGAAGAAAATGAGCTGATTTTGTCAACTTATCAACAATAACCCAGATAGAGTCATACCTTCGTGGAGTGCAAGGCAAGCCTGTAATAAAGTCTATATTGATATCTCCCACTTCCACGTCGGAATCTCCATTCCTTGCAACAACACTCCAGGCTTCTGATGTTCTATCTTCACCTGCTGACAGTTCGTGCATTGGGCAACAAACTCTGCTATATCACGCTTCATGCCATCCTACCAATACAAGCACCTGAGGTCATGGTACATCTTTGTTGACCCGGGGTGAATAGAGTAACGGGCATGGTGTGCTTCGCCCATAACCTGCTGCCACAAACTTGCAACATCCGGTACACATAACCTGCCTCTAACCAATAAGATCCCATCAGGAGAAAGCTCAAATGGGGTATGCTCCTTCCCCAGGGCTATGTCCCTATCTCAAACTAGGATAGGATCCTCATATTGCCTCTGCTTAATTTCTGCTATAATAGAGGGTTCAGCTATGCCTCGGACAGAAACTCCTGCGTTACCCGAATCTGCCAATTGAACTTCCAGATTAGCTAACTGCTGAATATCCTGAATTATCTCCTTCTTCTATAGGGGTGAGTCAGCTAAACTGCCCATGGACTTGCGACTGAGTGCATCTGCTACGACATTGGCTTTCCCTGGGTGGTAGAGAATGTCAACATCGTAGTCCTTCATCAATTCTAACCATCGCTGCTGCCGCAAGTTCAACTCTTTCTGCTTAAATATATACTGGAGACTTTTGTGATCTGTAAAAATATCAACATGAACACCGTAGAAATAATGCCTCCAAAATTTTAAAGCATCGATCACCGCAGCTAACTCCAAATCATGGGTAGGGTAGTTCTGCTCGTGCTTCTTGAGCTGCCGGGAAGCATAGGCTATCACTTTGTCGTGCTGCATTAATACACACCCTAAACCCATACGGGAAGCATCACAATAAACCACGTACCCTTCTGGATCATCAAGTAAGGTAAGAACTGGACTTGTAGTCAATTTTTCCTTCAACATCTGAAAACTGCACTCACAGGCATCGGACCGCTGGAACTTCGCCCCTTTTCGCGTTAGCTTTGTCAACAGCGCTGCAATTGAAGCAAATTTCTCTACGAATCTCCTGTAATAACCAGCTAGCCCCAGAAAGCTATGTACCTCCGTCGGCATTGTGGGCCTAGGCCAACTCCTTACGGCCTCAATTTTCTGGGAATCTACCCGAACGCCTTCAACTCCTATAACATGGCCCAAGAATGCGACCAAAGATAGCCAAAATTCATATTTCGAGAATTTTGCATATAACTTTTGGCAACGAAGAATACCAAGGACGGTCCTCAGGTGATTTGCATGATCCTCCTCAGATCAAGAATATACTAGGATGTCGTCAACGAACACAATCACGAACACATCCAAGAATGGTTTAAACACTCGATTCATAAGGTCCATAAATACTGCTAGAGCATTTGTTAGGCCAAAGGACATAACTCTGAATTCATAATGTACGCAGCGAGTTTTGAATGTTGTTTTAGGAATATCTTCTTCCCGCACCCGCACCTGGTGATATCCTGATCGCAGGTCTATCTTTGAGAAATACCTAGCTCCCTGCAACTGGTCAAATAGATCATCAATCCTGGGGGGGTGTTTATTCTTAATAGTTACCTTGTTCAGCTGTCGGTAGTCAATACACATCCGTAGTGACCCATCCTTCTTTCTCACGAATAGTACTGGAGCTCCCCAGGGAGAGGTGCTAGGCCGAATAAAGCCTTTCTCCAACAAATCTTTGAGCTGCTCTTTCAATTCCTTTAACTCGGCTGGTGCCATTCTATACGGAGGGATCGAGATAGGCTGAGTGTCAGGCAATAAATCTATAACAAACTCCACTTCTCGCTCTAGAGGAAGACCGGGAAGTTCATCCAGAAATATGTCCAAAAATTCACTAACTACGGGAATGGACTGGAGAGCCGGAGGCTCGATATTCATATCATGCACCCGAACCAGGTGATAAAGACACCATTTTCTGATCATCTTGCTGGCCTTGAGGTATGAAATAAACTTACCCCTCGGCGTTATAATATTACCCGACCATTCCAGAACTGGTTCTCCTGGAAACTGAAATTAAGCCTTCTTTTGACAATAAACCTTAGCGTAGCAAGAAGCTAGCCAATCGATGCCCATAATTACATCAAAATCCATCATATCTTGCTCTATCAAATCAGCTAGAGTACATCGGTCAAGAATATATACCAAGCAGTTTCTATAAACTCTGTTAACTATGATAGATTCACCTATCGATGTGACACCCTCACAAGGCTCTATTGATTCAGACTCTATATCAATTTTGCAGCGGGCAGTTTCTATAAACTCTATTAACTATGATAGATTCACCTATCGGTGTCACAACCTCATAAGGCTCTATTGATTCAGACTCTATATCAATTGTGCGTGCAACCAATGGGGAAATGTATGAAAAAATGGAACCAAGATCAATCAACATATACATAGCCCGAGAACAAACAAATAATATACCTGTGATAACATTAGGCGATGCCTACTGGTCCTGTCGGCTAGCAAGGGCATAAATGCGGTTAGCAGGATCGCTGGAACTTGAAACTCCACCGCGACCTCTACCGCGACTTGCTGCTATTGGGGTACCTTGTCCCGTAGGGCTCATAGCCACTGAAGCAGAAGAAGAAGCTCCGACTACTCCAGAAGTCTGGGCAGACCCTTCTACACTAACCCTATTAGGATAATCTCGCACCTGGTGGCCCTGACGGCCACAAATAAAGCAGGCACCTGTAGAGCGGAAACATTACTTGTTTAATTTATTTAACACTTTGATTTAATAAATACAAATTCTTAAAATATAAGAAACCTCTATTTGTTAACCCTCACATAAATGCGAGATACGGTTTTGAGACTCGCACTTGTGGACCCGAGGGGTGCCAAATACCTTCCTCTCTAGGTAACTTGAATCCTTACTCGTTCTCTAGTGACTTGACCCTTAGCGTTAGTTTGTAGGTTAGAATGGTGTCCTAATGCACCTTAAGATCATTAGGTGGCGACTCTTCAATTATTCAAAAATCCCAAAAGAGTCATTGCCATGACATCGTCCAGGTTCTCGCCTTTCTGCGAGGAAAAATGGGGCACGACATGAAGATCATATGTGGATGAAGATATCACATTTGAGAAGAAGGGCAAGCTTAGTGTGAGGTTTATTGACCCATTATTCATATTTTAAGGAGAAAGAGAGAGGTTGGATTTGCCACCTAGACTATTAATGATTCATCTTGTATTCCATGTCTCTATGCTTCGTAGATACATATCAGACAAGTACCATGTAATTTTGATTATTCAGTAGAGTTCAGTTTGGACTTGACATACAAAAAAAGAACTAGGGGTTGCTTTATATAGGTAGATTAGGAAGCTTAGGACCAAGGAGAATGCTTCAACAATGATTTAGTGACAATATTGATCTATTGAGAATGTGACTTGGGTGATAAAGTCCGATATGTGTGCATGATATCCTTGTCTTTTTTAGGCTTTAGGTGCTTGTTTTAATCTTATGTTCGAATATGAATATAAATTTTAGTGGTGGACGATGTAATGACGTTGAAAACCATTTTAAAAAAATTCTTGAAGGCCATTTTAAAATTTCTGATAAAATTTTCAAGTCATATTTGCACCATTTGTATGGTTAGTTTTGGTATTTCATTGGAAATCGGATGATGCAAGAGTTTTGAGATTTTAAAGGCTTAGATTGTTTAAAAAGTGAATTTTGGTACCATTTAGGGTTACAAGTCTTAGAATGAAATTTGTTAAAGCCATCAACTATAGAATGTGAAAATTAGTCTAGGAGCATAGTCATATTTGGAATTGAGCCTATTTTGTGGAGTTTAGGTCATAAGTTAAAAGTTTGAGTTAAAATGGAATTGGATTCGACTTTGATCAACATATTTCTTTTAGATACTCGGATTGAATTTCTGATCATTCTATTGGATTCAGGGGGTGATTTTAAGGCCTAGAAGAGGCTTATCATATTTTTTGAAAGTCCCAAGAGCATTTTGATCTTTTTGAGCTTTAAAGTTAGTTTGGTTTTGACTTACTAAATTCTGGGTCAAGAAGACCCCAGACTCAGTTTTTGATGGTTCCATTGAGTCCATAACATATAATTTAATAGGATAGTACATATAGCGTACGAAGTTCTGAACAAATTTCAAAGGTTGTTTTTGAAAATTTGATGTTGCTTGAGATTTTGCTATAGTTTGATGAGCCAGGTATCACAAATATGAAAGGATGGTCACTTAAAGGGCTACCGCTCTAGTGGACTCTCTTTGCTTTAGTGACGGTGGTGAGTTTTAAAGGGTTCACTTTTGCGATCCAGTGGTTGTTTAAGCAATGTCAGCTAAAGCGATCCACCAGTCACTTAAGTGACATCCGATGTGGAGTATCGCAAAAGCAACACATTCGAGTTTTTTAGAACCTTAATATTCACTATTTTCATCCCTTGGATTTTGGGATGGAGATTTGATAAGAGATATTTCGAGGAAATTTGTTGGGTAAGTGTTTTTAACATAAAATATTTATTTTTCAGATCTTAACTTCAATTCTTGAACTTGAACTCTAAATTCCATGGTCTTTTCAAGAACTTAAACTTTGGGTAAATTGATAATTTCAAAATCATTTCTTGATCAATTTCATGAGTTTTTCAACTACAAACATTTTTTTACTAGTAGAATATGTATTTTTAATAAAATTCTAATTGTATCCCTTTCGACTTCTAAGTGATATTTTTGGATGAATTTTACCCTCAGTGTTGAAACCTTGCAATATGGATATTATTGGGCTTCTTTTTATTTGTGCTCTCCATACTTAAAAGTAAATGGTTGTTTTAAAGGTTGAATATAAGGGTTATTCTTTTGATAGAGTATATGGAGTGAGGTTTCGACATTTGTGGTAGGTGTTGCTATCCTCTTTTGAGATTGGTGCTGGGCAATTGATTATTTTTATGTTGTAAACTACGGAATGAGATCGTATCATGATTGAGTTGTTGTTGTGTTGTTATGTCTGTGAGGAAATTTTACTTAATGTTGTCTCATGAATTTATTCCATTTTACTGAATTGTGACCTATCTTTTGAAAAACATGAATTTCTTTAATGCATGAGATGTTTTGAAAAATTAGATGCTTTGAGAAATGAAATGCGTTGAGGCATGAGATGTTTTTGAAAAATGAGATATTTTGACAAATGAAATTATTTAAGAAGAGTTGTGATTTGTGGGATGTTTCGAGAATTAATAAGACTTTCAAACGATTGTTGCTTGTTTCAAAAGAGATTCTTTTCATTATTTTCTAAGAGGATGTTTGTCATAAAACTTGAGTTTTTGGCAAATATGTCACTTTGAAGTTTGTATTGAGATGATTGTACTTCTATATTTGTGTTGGTGACATGCATTCCTCCTTATACTTTCATATCATGGAATATAAGAAGGAAGATTATGGAAACACTTTTTTGTTAGAAAATGAGACATCTTTAAAATCCCTGACTGAGAGTTAGGTGACAAGGAGATGTGATATTGTGATGAGGTATATGGTCTGCGAGGCCTTCATGAGTCCTATCTGGCAGCTCATCTTGGCAAGTGTGCAACAGCCTTTATTCCATTAGTACTACCATGCATTACATGCATTCCATCTCATTGCATTGCATAATATTGTGCCTTGAGTGTTGATGTATTTATTGGTGTTTGTGTATCCCTAAGCTTATGTGTTTACTTTATTCACGTCATTCTATATATATAAATTGACGGTATCGATGTTGGACTGATTTTCTATGTGCAAGTGGAAGCATTCCTTGTTTATTGCATAGTTTCATCAATTTCTAATACCTAGTCAGCCGAACATAGTGGGTAAACATGAATTGTACTCATCGCTACTTCTGCGTCCCCTTTGAATGTGGAATCCAGTAAAAATCATCCACGTGGCGATTGGTTATTCTAGTAGTAGTTATATCGAGATTTGTTGGTGAAATTCATGGTTCTGGACCACTACAAGATTCTATTATTATTTTATAGTCTTTGCTTTCTTTCAAAGACCGAGTTGTATGCACTATTTCAGACGTAATATTATATCTTTTTACACTTATGACACCAGGTTCTAGAATTATACTTTATTCTATTTTTGTCTTTAAATTATACACTTATGATACCAGGTTCTAGAATTGTACTTTATTCTATTTTTTTCTTTCAATTATGGCCTGACTTCTTTTCTGAGAGTCTCGTATGAGTTTTACTTTTAGGTTTACATACCAGGTTGGATCCCTAGGATATGTATCATCATAATCTCGACTTTTTGAGTCTTGACAGTCAATTATAACACTATTTGTTGATATTATTGTTCTTTCTTATAAATCTACATTGCTTCTCTTATTATCTGTCAAACTAGCTTCTTCATTATTTTCATCTTATTATTGAGTTAGATGTATATTAGCCGATGATCTATTGGACACAACCCCTTATAATTGAATTGGTGCAAGAGTAAAATCTATGTCCAAGTAAATGGTGTCTATATAGTGGACATAAATTATTTATTTCTTAAACTTCAACAATTATACTTTAATCTACCTCATACTGCATGCCAACATTTTGTACAACTATGACACACTAACTTTAATAATGCCATTAAGTATACTATAAACAAAAATCTATATCTATATTGTTATAAAATAATTAATTGCTTACTAGAATAATAAGAAAGAGAGGAAAAATTGTCAGGAACATAGAAGTATAAGGGAAGTATATACTTTTTTACTATATGCTTTCTCATTGCTAACTTGTGCCTTTTATAGACAAAGTAGAAGAGGAACATATCATTAAAAATAATTAAAGGGAGGAGATATTAGAGGACAAATAGTGGTGGTGTCCATTGGACATTCAGCCACTCATAACACTCCCCTTGAATGTCCATGTATAGTGTGTCTCATAATAGTATACACTTGGTAATATGCTTTGCGTGCTGCCTCATTGAAAACCATATGAGGAAAACCCAGTGGCATAAAATCTTGATTAAGAAAAAAGAAGTACAATGCGTATTTTACTCCCCCTGATGAAGTCTTCATTTGATACTTTGGAGATGGTGCATTCAAATCTTATATATTAGCTTCTCAAATGTTGTCGTTGATAATGGATTAGTGAATAAGTCTGCAAGATTATTACTCGAACGAATTTGTTGTACATCATGATCACCTTTTTTCTAAAGATCATATGTAAAGAATAATTTTCATGAAATGCATTTCATTTTGTCTCTTTTTATGAAGCTACCTTTCATTTGAGCTATGCACGCAACGTTAAGTATAACCATGGATATTTTGACATCATTTTTCAGTTCATATTTTTTTAATGGAATGTATCATTGATCTCAACTACACACATGCTCTATTTGCTTCATGAATCGCTATTATTACAATATGATTTGAAGACGTAGTAACAACTGACTGCTTTGTAGATCGTCATGATGAAGTAGTTCCTCTGTGTGTAAACAGATAGCCTATTTGGGATCGGTCTTTATGTGGATTTGATAAATAACCTACATCTGCATAACTAACAAGGTCTACACAACATTTGTTAGTATAAAACAAACCATATCAATTGTACCTTTTAGGTATCACAAAATATGTTTGATATCATTCCAATGACTTCGCTTTGGGGAAGAACTATACCTGTCTAGCAAATTAACAGAAAATGTTATATCAAGTCTAGTTGAGTCAGCAAGATGCATAAGTGCTCTAATAGCACTGAGGTATAGTACTTCATTACCAAGAAGTTCTTCATCCTCTTCTGGGGCACATAATAGATCTTTATTCACTTCAAGTGATCTAACAATCATTGGAGTACTTAACAAATGTGCTTTGTCCATATAGGATCATTTTAAGATTTTCTCAGTGTAGGAAGATTGATTAATAAAAATTATGTCTGCTAAATATTCAATTTGCAGACCTAGACAAAGTTTTGTCTTTCCTATATCTTTCATCTCAAATACTTTCTTTAGATATTCAATTGTCTTTTGGACCTCTTTAGGAGTTCCAATGAGATTTATGTCATTAGCATAAACAACGAGTATTACAAATTCTAATCCTATTTTCTTATTGAAAACACATGGAGAAATGACATAATTTATATATCTTTTATTTATCAAGTACTCGCTAAGGTGATTATACCACGTAGTCCTGATTGTTTCAGATCATATATGATTGAGAATATTTCTCGAGACTTAGTACATGCTTCAGACAATTTAAATCCTTCTGAAATTTTTATGTAAATTTCACTGTCAAATGAACTATAACGGTAAGCTGTAACAACATCCATTGGATGTATTTCAAGATTTTCATTGTAACACCCTGTAAAATTATCAAAATGCCCCTAAAGTGCATCATGCACACAATGCTCTTCCAAAGCTCCGATGGGAAATTTGAAATTACATTTGCGATCAGCGTAAAAAATTGGGTCAGAAAATGATCTCGAACCGATTTAAAAGCAGCCAGTTCAAAAAAATAATTTTCATCAGTTTGGCCAAAAATAGTGAGGGTGCGCAACAGGGCCGCGGTGCGGACCCACACTTATATTTTATCTTTCATTTTCAACGAAGGTTGAAGTTCCCAAAAATAGAGTGGTGCATGATGGGTCCGCATCGTGGACCAGTGCAATTTTGATGACAAATTTTTTTAATTTCAGGAAGGGTATTTTGGGTATTTTCAACTTATTATTAAGTCCCAAAAATGTATATCTAAGCCTATATCCATACGAAGGGTTTGAAAACCCATTATTTCTAAGTTCTACGAGAGTTCTGAGAGAGGAGAAGAACAGAGAGTTGAGAGTTTCATCATTCCAGAGCAAACTCTTGAAAGGAAGTGGGGAATTTCTCATTCCAGGTATGTAAAAGCTACCCAAAACATGAAATTGTTCTTCCATGTGCCGTAATGTATAAATTAGGTTGATAGTTGATGAGACTTGAGTTGTAATTCTTGAATGTTTTTTTGCAAATTTATTTCTAAATCTTATATAGTATATTAAATTAATGATCATCATGTGTTAGTAAATTGTTTTCATGTATTATTATGTGATTATTCAATTACCCTATGTCAATTCTTTGTTAAAGACTTAAAATAATGATCTTAGGGTGATGTCTAGAGCCTTGACCGTTTATGGATGTGTTGATTGCTGTAGTCTGAGTCCTGAGATGAGTACTTTGATGGTTGAAGTAGACGAAGTTGGTATTTCAGACATTAAATGCAAATGAGATAGAGTTGAAGGGAAGGATTTAATTCCTGAGTTGATAGAATGATAGATGAGAAAAGAACCCTGAGTGAGGGAGGGGGGGGGGTTGGCTGTATAACAGTCTGACCATGATAGACTTCTGAGCATATTGAGTCATGGGAGGAGTATTAGCACCTAACTATGTGGCCAACGTAGGAGAGGATTGGACGTGAAAGCTGATGTTTTCTTTGTTCCGCAGAGGACTTGATAGACTTCTTTAGAATCTCGGACAGACTCGTGCTTTACCTTGGCAAGGTACTGGATGGATGTGACAACGATATCTCTTTGTTGTATCACTACTGGCTCATATATGGTGATTTTTGGTTATAGAAACTCCCAGATAGGTTTTCTTGTTGATAGTATTCTGACGTTGATGTGATGGTATGATGCCTTGGTGGATAGTGAGGTGATAGAATTCTGTCATTTACTCTAAATTGAGGATGAGTGATTGATGAGTTGATGTTACACTTACATATACTGTTTACTTTAGCCCATTTTACATACAATACGTTCCACATACTAACGCCCCTTTTGGCGCTGCATCATTTCATGATGCAGATTTTATAGATAGAGGACTCAACAGGCTAATCGTTAACATTCATGTATTCCCGATAGATATTTGGTGAGTCCTACCTTGCTTACAGAGGCACATTTCTTTCTTTTATTTCCTTAAGTTATTTTATTGAATTGGGGTAGCCATGGCCTGTCATGGTACCTTATTAGATGATAGTTATAAAGGCTTCATAGACATAGACAGTTGATAGTTGATGTCGGGATTGACTATCCTCCCTCTCTTTATTTCTATTGAATTGTTTATTTCATACTTCTCATGATAGTGATTGTGATAGCCCACTGTTACTTTATTATTTTTTTTACATCTTCCGCTTATGAGTTTATTGAAAGAATGTAATGGGACTAGGTGGTTCGCTTGGGGGCTAGCAATAGTCTCGGGGTACCAGTTACGTCTAGGGTACTCTCCCGGTGCGTGACATCACGTACAACTAAACTAATGACATATCGAAAGGTTATTTTATCCATAATAGGTGAATATATTTCTTCATAGTTGACACCGGGTCTTTGAGGGAATCCTTATACAAACCAGGCGTGCTTTCTACCTTACAATATCATTTCTCTCATTTCATTTTCGCATAAAAACTCATTTATAGCCAACTGATTTCACACCATTAGGGGTTTGGACTACAAGTCCAAAAACCCCATGTTTAGCAAGTGAGTCTAATTCTGATTGAATTGCCTTTTCCCATTCAAGCCAATCGTCTTTATGTCTGCATTCTTCGATGGATTTAGGGTCAAGACATTCACTATCTTTCATATGTGTAACATTATATGCAAAAATTTTATCCGCTGTAATTTTTGATCGATCAAAATTTATCTCATCACCGGTAGAACGTATAGAAAGTTATTCATTCATTGAGTCTCGAGTTCACTGATTTCTTTATGAATTTCAGGATTTCTCAAGTCCTGACATTCTTTAGGAAGTTCTTTTATAGTATCATCGTTATTATTCCTTATACTTCTCTTTCTAGGATTTTTATCCTTTGAACCCAATAGCTACCATGCTTCAGGCGTGTTTGGGATTCAGAAGCTATGATACTAGCAGATGGTCCCTTTGGGACACCAAATGGATAGACACATTAATTGCAGGGATATGTGATTTAGTTATTCATTTTGAATCAGTAAATGCATCTAGCATTTGATTCGCTATTTTATGCAAGTTGATGACCTTCTTGACCTCCTGTTCACATATGCTTATACGTGGATCAAAATGAGATAGTGATGAGACTTTCCACTCAATTCTCCAATTTCTCCTTTGGGTTCCTTTTTCTCTCCCTCTAATTGCGGGAAAATTATTTCATCAAACTGACAATATGGAAATCTAGTAGTAAATAAATCTCCTATCAATGGTTTGAGGTAGCGAATTATGGAGGGTGAGTCAAACCCAACATATATACCTAATCTTCGTTGAGGGACCATCTTAGCACGTTATGGTGGTGCTACAGACACTATACCACACAACCAAAAGTTCATAGGTGAGCTAGATTTGGTTCATGACCAAATACTAATTGTGATGAAGAACATTTATTATAACTAGTCGGTCTGAGACGTACAAGTGCTGCTGCATGTAAGATAGCATGACCCCACATGGCAATGTGTAATCTTGATTTCATAAGTAGTGGTCTAACTATCAATTGTAGGAGCTTAATAAATTACTCTGCAAGGTCATTTTGAGTATAAACATGAGCTATTGGATGCTCAATTTTATTCCAATTGATATGTATTAGTCATCAAAAGCTAGAGATGTTAATTCTTCAGCATTATCTAGACGAATGAATTTAATTGGATAATCTGAAAATTGCTCCTTTAATCTTATTATTGTGCCAATAGCCTCAGAAACTCCAGGTTGTGAGATGATAAAAGGCACACGTGAGACCACCTTGATAATGCATCTATTAGGAACATAAAATATCTAAACACTCCACTAGGTTGATGAATAGGTCCACATATGTCCCTATGTACACGCTCCAAAAATCTTGGATATTCGATGCGAACTTTCAGAGTCAATGACTGGCAATTAATTTGGTTTGATAACAAGCAGCACATAAAAATTCATCATTCATAAGAATCTTCAGGTTCTTTAATGGATGACCAGTTGAATTTTAAAGAATTCGTCTCATCATTATTGTTCCAGGTTGACGTACTTGGTCATGTCATAGCACAAAAATTTTGGATCGGTAAACTTTTGATTTACAATCGAATCTGCTTAGTTACGCTAATTTTTGCATAATATAGGCCAAACGATAAAGTCGGTATTTTATCAAAGTATATTTATGGTCTGAGACACTCTTGGTAATAGGAAGGTATTCAGTATTCATTTTATTTAGTGTCTCAACATGATATCCATTTCTGCGGATATCTTTAAAACATAGCATATTTCTTAGGGATTTAGAAGAGAACAATGTATTTTCTATAACAATTTTTGTCCCCTTAGGCACAAATATAGTAACACTTCCGGAGCTGTCAACTATTTTTGCATTATCAAATATTTTAGTAACATTTGCTTTTCTTTTAAGTAAAGTAAAAGGATATTTCTCATCCTTAAAAATTGTATGAGTAGTTCTATTATCAATTATACAAATATCTTCGTGATTGATTTTTTATCCAAACAAGGTTTGAGGCATATCCATCTTTCTTCAAAAAGTAAAGTAATATAGTAAAAATTTATTTAGACCTCATGCGGATAAATGAACAGTCTTGCATAAATCAAATAAAATAATAAGAAAGACATGATACAATTTTATTCATTTGCATAGGTTATAAAAATATAAACACACACACAAATAAAGAAAATTATTTTAAATATTATCAGTCTTATCAATGTTCATATTTTCATCAATATGTAAATTTTGTTCTAGAAAATTAAAGTACTCCGCTATATCCACATGCATAGGTTCCAAATTATCTTTAAGCAAAAAGTTTATTTCTGTATTTTTACTCTTTTTAATGATGTCATTTTTGCTCTTTTTAATGATGCCTGATATAACTGAACAAGGCATTTTGATGACCGGCATGTCCTTGACTAGTGCCCCTTGCTTCCACATCTATGACATACGGCTTCTGAATTTTTCTTTGGAAAAGCTTCTGACTTTTCTTCCTTCCTTTTAAATTGCTGGTCGTGCCTCGGTGCGGGATGACTATCATGATTTTTTCTTTAGCCACGGCCACGATCACGACCACGATTGTGGTCATGATCTCTTTCTTGTTGGTTATAATTTGCCTGGTTCACTTCATGGAGTGGCAAAGAACCAGTAGGCCAATTATCATGCTTTTCCATTAGCAATTCATTATGCCTTTCAACAATAAGAATCTGAAAAAGTAATTCAGAATATTTTTTAAATCCTATGCCGAGATATTGCTGCTGCAAGAGCATATTCGCGGGTGGATATGTGGAGTAGATTTTTTCCTGCTTATCTTCTTCAATTATTTCTTCTCCGAATAAATTTAGCTATGATATAATTCTAAACATTGCTGAATTATATTATGTTATATTTTTAAAATCTAATAATCTTAGATTTAACCAATCGTGATGCGCTTGTGGAAGGATGATCAATTTCAGGTGGTGTATCTTTCTTTTAGATTCTTATACAATTTTAGGGTATCTTTTTTTGTTAAATATTTTAATTTTAATCTGTCGTCAAGATGGTGGCAGAGAAAAATTAAAGCTTTGGCATGATTTTTGACTAGATGCTTTATTGTCATCTTTTATGGTGTCTGTTGGATCCACTAATTCTAAATGCAGTTCAATATCTAGTGTCCGTGATGAATAATTTGTTCTAGAAATATTAAGGACAACATTTTCAACTTTCAAAATATTAGTCATTTAATAAAATGAAATTCTTACCCTTTTATTACCTGCTAAGAATATCTAAAAGGAACTGAGCCTCGTACTGATAACATATTATAAAATAATTAATTATTTACTAGAATGATAAGAAAGAGAGGAAAAATTTCCAAGAACACATAACTATAAGGGAAGTATATCCTTTTTACTATATGCTTTCTTGTTGCTAACTTGTACCTTTTATAGGCAAAGTAGAAGAGGAATATATTATTGAAAATAATTAAAGGGAAGAGATATTGAAAGACAAAGAGTGGTTCCACTCATAAAATATATTATATTTATTTTCTATTTCTATATTATTGTAAAAGAATCAATATAACAATTGGTTGATCAAAATATTTTTCAATGTTGAACGATCATTATACTTTTCATAATTAATGTTCACTAAGGCTAAAATTTTCACGAAGATTCTTAAAATGTTAATGAAACTTTTTACCCTTTATTAAAAAGGTCGTGCAACAGATAAAACTATTATTTACTATTTCTTTCAATTTCTAGTAATTTAAAACTCATTAAAATTTTAATTGAACCAAACCTTAATAATAATAAAAAATAATAGTAGTGGAACAGTAGTAATACTTATAATTTTTATGTTAGGAAATTCAAAACTACTGTGTGCCCACAATAGACTTTTTCTTTAATTAGGTTAGAAGATTTTAGGTTTTCTTTATTTAGAATTTTCAAATATTTTTTGTGAAGATAATCAAAAGTTTCGTGTCTATAGAATTTAGTTTTATTTGATTAAATTTATTTTGTTATGACTGGGTGAATCTTCAACGGACACCATCACTCATTGTCTTCCAATATCCCCTCCTTTTTGTCATTTTTTATGATATGTTCCTCTTCTACTTTGCCTATAAAAGGCACAAGTTAGCAACAAGGAAGGATATAGTAAAAAGGATATGCTTCCCTTTTACAAGTTATCAACAAGAAAGGATGGAGTAAAAAGGATATACTTCCCTTATACTTCTATGTTTCTGGCAATTTTTCCTCTCTTTCTTATTATTCTAGTACGCAATTAATTATTTTATAACATGTTATCAGTACGAGGCTCAGTTCCTTTCAAATAGTCTTAGTAGGTAATAAAAAGGTAAGAACTTTATTTTATTGACTAATATTTCAAAAGTTGAATTTGCTGTCCTTAATATTTCTTGAACAAATTATTCATCATGAGAACTAGATGCTGAACTGCATTTAGAATCAACGGGTCTGGTATACACCATTAAAGATGATAATAAAGCATCTAGTCAAGATCATGCTATAGCTTTAATTTTTCTTCGCTACCATCTTGACGAGAGATTAAATTTACAATATCTGACAATAAAAGATCCCGTAAAATTGTAGAAGAATCTAAAAGAAAGATACGACCACCTGAAGTTGGTCGTCCTTCCACAATCGTGGCATGATGGTTAAATCTAAGATTATTAGATTTTAAAAATATAACTGAGTATAATTCAAAAATGTTATAATTAAATCAGAGTTGAATTTATCAGAGAAGAAATAACCGAAGAAGATAAGCTCAAAAAAATCTACTCCACATTTCCACCCTGATATGTTCTTGCAGCAATAATATCACGGAATAAAATTTATAAGATATTTCTAAATTACTTTCTCAACATTTTATTGCTAAAAGACATAATGAATTGCTAATAAAAAATCATGATAGTCGGCTGTTGGTTCTTCGCCACTCCCTAAAGTGAACCAGACAAATTATAACTAACGAGAAAGATATCATAGCCTCAGTCATGGATGTGATTGTGCCTGTGGCCGTAGTCAAAGAAGAAATCATGATAGTTGTCCTGCACTGAGCCACGTCCATCAATTTAAAAGGAAGGAAGAAAAGACAGAAGCTTTTTCAAAAAAAAAATTTAGAAAGCGTATATCACAGATGTAGAGGCAAGGGGAACTAGTCAAGGATATGCTGGTCATCGAAACGCCGTGTTCAGCTATATCAGGCATCATTAAAAAGAGCCAAAAATTCAGAGACAAAGTTTTTATCTGATAATGTAGAAACTATACGTCTGCATATAAAGGACTACTTCAATTTCCCAGAAGAAAATTTAAATATTGATTAAAATATGAATATTGATAAGCCTGATAATATTTAAAATAATTTTCTTTATTTGTATGTATGTTTATATCTTTATAACCCATGTAAATGAATAAAATTGTATCATGTCTTTCTTATTATTATATTTGACTTATGCAAGACTGTTCATTAACCCACATGTGGTTTGAATAAATATTTACTTTGTTACTTTTCTTTTTGAAGAAAGATGGATATGCCTCAAACTTTGTTTGGATAAAAAATCAATCACGAAGATATTTGTGTAATTGACAATGGAACTACTCATGCAATTTTTAAGGATTAGAAATATTTTTCTACTTTACTTAAAAGAAAAGCAAATGTTACTACAATATCTGGTAATGCAAAAATAATTGAAGAGTTCGGAAGATCTACTATATTTGTGCCAAAGGGGACAAAACTTATTATAGAAGATGCATTTTTTTCTAAATCCCCAAGAATTCAACTGTAACACCTCACATTTTATATGTACTAATGCTATTTAAATAAATCATGTTATGGTTTGGTCAAATTTGCATCAATTCTTGAATGTG
>JAOTQR010003531.1:0-18896 GCA_025774065.1 Solanum ossicruentum | reverse complement strand
GCCAACCCAAATATAGTAGTTTTTTTTCGTCAATACCAAACCAAGTCAAATCAAACCACTAGTTGGGTTTTTTTTTTTGGGTTGACTCAGTTTATCGGTTTGGTGCGGTTTGCGGTTTGGTTTTGTTCATCCCTAATACACACTAAGGATTTAACAACTAACATAATTGTTATTGCATGTTTCCTTTAACAAAAACAACAAACTTACGAAAAATTAATGCTCGGGAGAAGGAATACGATCATCATCTGAAACAACTTGATTAGGAACTATAGGTGTCGCCGATGATCGACCATCAATAGGGGTATCTGATTGATTTGATGGTGAAGAAATCTCACTGCATATGCGCTCAACTAATATAGGAATTATGTGATCAGTTAATGTAGGAATAAATCGCTTCACAAATTCTTTCAAATTTTCCATCGTTGCAGATTGAGAAACATATGGTGGTACTGATGATGAAGCATTAGAAAAAGACTACTTACAAAGATTTGGTCCGTAGTGATTTTTTGCTTGAGATCCAAAATCATATATTCTTGTCTGCTTTTCTCCTCCCGTGGCTTGATAATATGCTTCACATCGATCAATATCAAATTGGGACTCAATTTTTTCACATAATATTTCTTCATATCTTTCCTGTAATGAGTAATGAAATTAAAATAATTAAGAATACTAGCTAACTATTCAGTTTTACCAAATAAAAAGAACATGAATGTCAAAAGTCAGTAAGTTTATAAATTGTATTTACATGGACAATTCATGCATGCTCATCAACAAAAGATTTTTCATCATGATCATATGTATGAATGTGCAAATGTAGCTCACTTGGTGTTGGGTCTCGACCCTTTACAATAGCCTACAAAAAAAACCAATCCAATTATGTGATGAATAATATAAAATCATAAGGTAATGTATTCTTGTAAACAAGTAATAGCTATGAAGAAAAAAATCAATCATTAGAAAGAGTGACAAAATGAAATGAGTCGATTTAGAATTGAGAGAATACATTTTTTTCCAAAGTACTATGTAATAATTATGTAAATGGCTTGCTTTGCAAGACACCTACTAAGACTCTCAATTTGCCAAAAATAAGAGCTCTAGTATTGCCCAAAACAGAGATAACAACATTTAATTGATTTAAGAGTTAAAAACTTTTTTCAGGATGCTTTATATCTTGTTTATACTCGTATTGCAAAGAGCTACCCTTCTCATATCTGGAGACTTACATCTCTTATACATTTTCTTTACTCATCCACACCTATCAAATCTTTAATCAAGTGCTTTCAAGTGGCTCTATCTAGACTTTTTCCTGATCTTACTAGAGGTGAAAGTGCTAATAATATTTGAAAAGGTTTATCTGATATGCATGAAAGTCCAAGGGATGCAGAGAAAATACTAGGTGAAGACTTGGAGATTTTAAATGCCAAACATCAGAAAATTAATGATGAAAGTAGATACTCCAGTAAGAGAAATAAAGATATGATTAAGCGTAGCTTTGGATTTGGATCATTGGGGAAGAAACAATATGCTAATCATATGCATTATTTATTGACGCTGTTTATTAAGCTTCTAAAGCCTCCTAGTCAGGAATCCAGTTCTTTGGGTCCAGAAGTTGTATTAATAGCTCTTAGTACACTCTGTATTATTTTTTGTAGATATCCTTAAGCAGAACATTTAATTTAAATATTCCATCAGATATATGAATGGGTCCCCTGGGTTTGTGAAGAGGTTATTTATGGTCAGTTATGGATGTTCATTTGGATTTTGCACTCCTTCATTCTCATAATTATTGTCAATGTCATGCAGGTACACCAGAAATTTCCAAACTCAATTGATTTACATTTCCTTTTAGAAGCAATTCATAACCTATTGATAGCAAATAAATACTAGATCTATACTAATTCATTCAGCACTTCTAGTAACATTTTAACATTCTAATAGGTCATAACCTTTAGTTTGGCATCTTTCAGATTTCAACACATTGCAGGTAACATTTCAGCACTTTCTAAAGTATATAATGACTGAAATATATACTTAAAAGTTTCTTGTGATGCTCTTCAATGGAGATAGAGCCACCTGACACCAAAAAGTACCCGAAAATGTGTCTCGAAAGTACTCGAAATTGTAATTTTTATATATCTCAAAATCCGTGTGTTATTTCAGAAATTCGACTTCATATTCTTGTTCAGGGGGCAAAATTGAGTGGGAAGTAGGTCTAATCCAGATTTTAGAGCAACCGTAGCAAAATTTGAAAATCGCAAAAATGTGATTTCTAATGAGCTAGCTGCGCCAAGGTCGCGCCAGTGTGTTAATTTTGTACCAGTTTTTCTCTTTGGTCCAAGACTTTTTGGTCTTGTGCCTAAGCCTTCCCATACATGAAAATACCTATACTTAGCCATATTTCACCTTCATATCATACAATACATTCCCTAATACTCTCTCAAACCCTTAGACTATATTTCTCTCAAAATTCAAGTGTCCAAATCTCTTCCGAATCTTAAGGAATTCATCCAAGCTTCAAGTCTCCATTCAAATACTCTTCAAGGAATTCTCCAAAGTCAAGGTATGTGGGTTTTATCATTGGGTTCGTTCACCCATGGTGCCCAAGCTTTTTTTAACCTAAATTACGTGATTTCAAGTTGATTTACTTATGAGTCTTACTTATTATGAATTAGACTATGAACTATGTTGGAGTTTCATGAAATTGTGACTGTTTTAGCATGTTTTACACTATGAATCTATGACCCCATTATGGGATTTGATGAAGAGTTTTGACATATATTGCTTGAGGATGTTACCAAGTATTGATGGGTGATTTTACATTGAATTTTATTGCATGATTTCATTCTTGAATTGCATGATTTTACACTAGCACTACGCACTGCCAAGTGTTTGATAAAATGTCCGATTATGATTTCTTGAGTTGTTGAAGGTCCAATGCATGTGTTATGAGTTGAATGACTTTATGATGATGAAAGGAATGCTTATATGAATTATGTTCATGAGAAGTATATTCTAAGAAGGCCATGCCTTGGTGAGGGTGTGCTACACCTTAACAAAATTGGGGGTGGGGGGGTTGATACCTTATTAACCAAATTGAGGGGTTGATACCTCATTAACCAAATTGAGGAGGTTGATACCTCATTAACCAAGTTGAGGCTTTGATACCTCATTAACCAAATTGAGGGGATTGATGCCTTATTAAACAAATTGAGGGGGTTGATGTCTCATTAACCAAATTGAGGGGATTGATACCTCATTAACCAAATTGAGGGGTTGATACCTCATTAACCCTTGATACCTCAATCACCTTAGATATGGGTGGTATATTTAATAACCAAATTGAGGGGTCGATACCTCAATCACCTAGGACTGGAGGTGGTAAACCCATTAGCTAAATGAGGGTCTTTTTCTACATACGTAATATGTTCTATATAAGAATGATATTTCTTCAATCATCATTCATACATGCCATATTGTTATTATGCTATCCATTTCCTATGTTTTTGCATTTTGATTATGTTGCCTATCTCTTGTTGAATTGCATCCTGCATACTTAGTACATTCAAACATACTAACACATACTCTATGCCTATATGATGTTACCATATAGGGACCGGAGCTCCATTTGGTCATCCTCCTCCTCTGTGTAGCCAGTGATATCTATTCAAGCTAATTAGTGAGTCCTTCATTCCGAGGACAATCTATATGATCTTAAGCTATGTATTGAGACTCTTTTTCTATAATGTATGTATTGACTATGAGGGTGAGCTTGGTTACTTATCTTGGCCCCCGCTCCTATCTAAGTTTAAAGGTTTTGTTGGACAAGTTGTGTATTTATGCTATGAGCCTTGACTCTCTTGCTTTTAATGTTTTAACTATGGAAGAGTCCCCTTATCCCCTTATCCCTGTTTTTGTGTACTCTTTTTGTTGTTCTAATGCTTCCTCGACCAAGGATGTGTAATGATATGTAAATAGGCTTATTTGGGGTTCCCCATTCGTCGTGTCACTTCTATGCCCTAGGTCCGGGTCGTGACAAATATGGTATCAGAGCACTAGGTTGTTAATGGTCCTCGACATCCAACACACTGCATTGATTAGAGTCTTATTCATGGCTGTGTTGTGTACCACAACTATGAGTAAGAGGTTATGAGATGTTTTCAAAATTGTTTCCCTTCTTCATGGTCAATGTTGTGCTATAGAGTTGAGGTAAGTTTTTTTCCCCTAATGATTATTCTTTGTTATGGTAGATCATGCCTAACACAAGACGAAGAAGAGCTTGCTCTCTCGAAGAACAACCGACTTATGAAGAATTCTGGGATGTGTTTACCATGTTAGCTCATGTCGTGGTTAATCAAATAAATCAAGGGGCCCAAGCCCCTCATGTTCCTATCCCAGCATCTCGAGTGAGGGACTTCATAAGGATGGACCCACCAAAGCTCCATAGGTCTAAGGCAGATGAGGACCCCCAAGAATTTGTTGATGAGGTGTACAAAGTATTGGCTATCATGGTGTTTAGGTCGGAGGAGAAGGGGAACAACAATGTGATACTATGGGAGGATTTTAAGGTGGCTTTCCTCAATTGGTTCTTCCCTCTTGAGCTTAGGGAGGCCAAGATGATTGATTCATGAATTTGAAGCAAGGGTCTATGGGTGTGAGAGTAAGCCCTCAAGTTCAACCAACTTTCAAAATATACTCCACAATTATTTGCCGACCCAAGGTCTAGAATGAAAAAGTTTGTGATGGGTGTATCTAATTTGGTGAGTGAGGAGTGCCGGGCCGCTATGTTGATTAATGACATGGACTTATCCCGCTTGATGACCTATGCCGAACAACTAGAGGAGGAAAATTTGAGAAAGAGAAGGGGTAAACCAAGTGGCCCTATTTTGAAGGAAAGTACCGAAGACCCAAAGATAGAGGTGATGCTGTGTGTCCAACATGTGGTAAGTTTCATAGAGGCCCATGTTTGAAGGACACCAATGCATGTTTCGATTGTGGTGAAGTGGGACATAAGAGGGTTGATTATCCCTGTAAGCAAAATAAGGGTTGAGATGTTCGTCCTCAAGGTGGTGCCCCAAGGTACAATCGGTTCTATGCTCTTCAAGAAAGGCAAAGGGTTGATGAAACGACCGATGTTGCTACCGATATGTTGAAATTTTCTTGGTTTTTATATGTATGCATTGATGGGACCGAGTGCCACTATCTTTTTCATTATTTTTCCTTATTGCTAGTGGGCTTCTAGTGTGCCCGAGTTGTTGTGTAAAAGTTTGGAGTCTACCATTTTGTTGAGTCTATTGTTGATAATAAGTTCATAGGTGTTGTTCCATGTTCATATTTTATTAGGTCTTTCCTTGTGACTTGTTAGAGTTTATGTGGTGGATTTTGATGCCATACTTGGGGTGGATTAGCTGCATGCATATTGTCTCCTTTGATTGTAGGACTTCTAGAGTTAGAATCCAACTCTCTAATGAACCCTTCTTCGAGTGGCAGGTTGTGAAGTGGTAGAAAAAGGGGTAGGATTATTTCTCGTCTTTATGTATAATTGATCTCTAGGGCTTGCATTCATCGTCTTGTGAGAATTATGAGTGTTGAACCTAAGTCATTTTTATTGATTTATCTTTAGTGGTGTGATTCCTTGATGTCTTTATCGGTATTTTGAATTAGGGGTAGTGCCATTTAGTTTGGTTGGTGCACCGGTTATGTCTATAGGTCTCATGAATAGGGTCATTAACCTTGACCTTGTTATGCTTGTGGTGGTCTTTAGTGAGGATATGTTGGTTTGTGTTCTGAAGTGAGGAAGAACTTGTGAATCATTTGGGGGTGATATTGTGAATCTTGAGGAATGTGAGGTGGATTGCTAAATATGAAAAGTGGGAATCTTTGGGACTATCTAGATCAGGGTTCCCCTTTAAGAAAGCTGTGACAAAAGGGTGGTTGGAGAGGTTCATTGGTTGACGAGGTTGAGATAAGGTTGGATAAAGTTGAGGATGGTGGTGTAGTGGTTTAGATGATTCCAAGTCTTCTTTGGTTGAAGAGGTCTAGTTTAAGCAAGACCTTGTTTCCACCTTGCTAAAGTTGGAGGTCTTGGTGAGGGATGGTAGGGTGGTGGTTTTCTCCCAAGGGGGAGATGGTGACTTTTGGTACCAAAATGGCCTATGTGTGTATAAGGTTGACAATTTTGTTTATGGTTTGTCAGTCCTTATAGAGGGTTGAGAAAGATTGGTGATGTTGCATTCGAATGGGAATTGCCTATGGAGATGGGTATGGTTCGTCCGGTTCTTCATGCTTCTAGGTTGAGGGGATGTATTGGTGACTCTAATGCTATAGGACTTTTGGAGGTCATGGGTGTTGTGGAGGATAAGATGAATTAAAAGGAGGTCCCGGGAATGAACGAAGTCGCTTCACTTCAAAGTAGAGGTTTGTGGTAACGGTGGACTGACAGATCGGCTCTAAGGCCTGAGTTTCTAGGATGTGGAGTTCGTCAAGGCCCTTTGGAAGAAACGTCAAGTCAGAAGCGTCTTTCGAGGAGTCAGAGCAGGAATGGAGAAGCAATATCCATATCTCTTTCATTCTATTCAAGTTTATGTTAACATATCGATTCCTTTTATTTATATTTCCAAATCTTATGTTTCAACCCTATGTCATTTGCATGCATTCATGTTTGTATTGACAAAGTTCATGGTGATTTTAACACATACATTGAGATTTTTGAAAATGAAATTTGAGTGTATTGTTGCATTGTTATTGGGGCTGATTTGTTCATGATTACTCTTCTTATGTACGTTTCTCTGACATTTGGGGACTAATGTTCCCAAGGGGGAGATATTGAAACGACCCCAAAACGTGCCCAAAAATGTGTCTCGGAAGTGTCCGGAATCGTAATTTCCATATATCTCAAAATCTGTGAGTTATTTCGAAAATCTGACTTCATATTCTTGTTTAGAGGAAAATATTGAGTGAGAAATGGGTCTAACCCTGATTTTAGAGCAACCATAGCAAAATTTAAAAATTACAAAAATACGATTTCCAGTTTGCTAGCGCGCCCGAGGGGCGATGCGCTAAGGGCACGCCAGTGTGTTGTTTTTGTGCCAGTTTTTCTCTTCGTTCCAAGACTTTTGGGTCTTGGGCCTAAGACTTCCCATACGTGAAAACACCTATACTTAGCCATATTTCACCTTCATATCATACAAGACATTCCCAATATTCTCTCAAACCCTTAGACTAATATTTCTCTCAAAATGCAAGTGTCCAAATCTCTTCTGGATCTTAAGGAATTCATCCAAGCTTCAATTATCCATTCAAATCCTCTTCAAGGAATTCTTCAAAGTCAAGGTATGTAGGTTTCAATCATTGGGTTCTTTTACCCATGGTGCCCAAGTTTCCTTTTTACCTAAATTGCATGATTTCAAGTTGATTTACTTATGGGTCTTACTTATTATGAATTACACTATGAACTATGTTTGGGTTTCATAAAATTGTGATTGTTTTAGCATGTTTTGAACTATGAATCTATGACCCATTGTGGGATTTGATGAAGAGTTTTGATGTATATTGTTTGAGGGTGTTACCAAGTGTTGACAGTGGTTTCACATTGAATTTTCTTACACGATTTCACTCTTGAATTGAACGGTTTTACACTAGCACTACACCGCCAAGTGTTTGATAAAATGTCCAACTATGATTTCTTGAGTTGTTGAAGGTCTTATGCATGTCTGATGAGTTGAATGAATTTATGATGATGGAAGGAATGTTTATATGAGTTATGTTCATGAGAAGCATCTATATTATTCTAAGATGGCTATGCCTTGGTGAGGGGGTGCTACACCTTAACCAAATTGAGGGATTGATACCTTATTAACCAAATTGAGAGGGTTGATACCTCATTAACCAAATTGAGGGGGTTGATACCTCATTAACCAAATTGAGGTGTTGATACCTCATTAACCTTGATACCTCAATCACCTTAGATGTGGGTGATATATTTAATAATCAAATTGAGGGGGTCAATACCTCAATCACCTAGTATGGGAAGTGGTAAACCCATTAGCTAAATGAGGGTCTCTTCCTACATTGGTAATATATTCTATATAAGCATGATTTTACTTCAAGCATCATTTATACACGCCATATTGTTATTATGATATCCATTACCTACGTTTATGCATTTCGATTATGTTGCCTATCTCTTGTTGTATTGTATCCTACATACCTAGTACAGTCAAACGTACTAATGCATAATCTAGGCCTACATGATGGTACCATATAGGAATCGGAGCTCCATTTGGTCATCATCCTCCTCCACATGGCTAGTGATATCTATTCAAGCTAGTTGGTGAGTCCTCCATTCCAAGGACAATGTCTATGATCTTAAGCTATGTGTTAAGACTCTTTTTCTTTAATGTATATATTAACTATGAGGGTGAGCCCAGTTACTTATCTTTGCCCTTGCTCCTATCTGAGTTTACAGTTGTATTTGGACAAGTTGTGTATTTATGCTATGAGCCTTGACTCTCTTGTCTCTTGATGTTTTAATTATGGAAGAGTCCCCTTAGCCCCTTATCCTTGTTTTTGTGTACTCTTTTTGTTGTTCTAATGCTTTCGCGACCAAGGATGTAAAATGATATATAAAGAGGCTTTTTTAGGGTTCCCTCGGGTTCTCCATTTGTCGTATCACATCTAGACCCTAGGTTCGGGTCGTGACAACTTGTGTGTGTTCCAGCAACAATTTCTCTTCTACCACAATGATTTTTTGCATTTGTTTCTAACTTTTTAACATTCCAAGAGCTTGCCAAAGTTTCATCCAATTTTCCCACATAGTATCAATTACATATCCGAGATTATTTCTTTTCTTTTTTATTCTAGAAATGAAATCCCTATATCATTGTGCTGCCTTAATCTACCATTATCTCTTCACTGTATTTTCAGTAATTGAAGAGTCCCAATAGAATTTCTTCTAAAATTAATTTGTAAAGGAAATGTTAATATTCTATCTATAAGAAGCTCATCACTTTTTAAAACTCAATTTTAATGAAACTACATACCTTGAATTCTCCAAAATAAAAATCCCTTATAGGTTGTGAGACACCTTTCCTGTTAATTCCATTGGGATCAAGTTCATTTTTGAAAGACTTAGATATGAAGGTAGAGCATTGTGAAGACGGTTCGCAGCTGTATAAACTTAAAGTCATTATTTGAATGTCGATCTTAATAAAACGTTATATATATATATATGATATAATAAACATGGACAAACCCTTTAGAAGTAAGAGTAACAAATGTTGTTCGCTGCCCACTATGATTGGACTGGCCTTCGCCAATTGTGTTGTTTTGAGTAGATGTACCTTCTCCTATTTGTTTGCTCCTGTCATGACCCAAACTAAGGCCTAAAGGTGACACGGCAACTGGGGAACCAGAAGGGACCCCAAACAAGCCTCTTAGCATATCACACACACATCCTTGGTCGCAAAAGTAAGATATCAATAACATATACATAAATAACGGGATTTGGGATTAGGGGAAACAATTTATTATATAACATGGAAAAGTCAAAGCTCAAAGCATAATTACATCACTTGTCCAACAACACCTCTAAACATGGAATTGAACGGTGGCCACGACACTTTCAGGGTTCACCCTCATAGTCATAAGCATCCAACAAAAGAAAAGAGTCTTTACATATCATGAAACCAATAGATATTGTCCCCGGAGTTGAGGACTCACCAAAGCTTGCTTCAAGAGATAATACTAGCCACGTGGAGGAGGCAAATGATCAATTGGAGCTCCGGTCCCTATATGGTAACATCATGTAGGCATAGAGTATACGTTAGTTCGTTTGAATGTACTAAGTATGTAAGATGCAATGCAATAAGAGATAGGCAATATAGCCAAAATGCATAACAATAGGCAAGGGATAAGAGTAATAACAACATGACATGCATGATCAAATTTTGAAGTAAAACATACTTATGTAGAATATATTACATGTGTAAGAAGAGACCATGATCATAAACTAAGTAGACTATTACTCAAACTCCAAGGCATACCACCCTTTTGAAAGGAGATTGAGGTACACACCCCTCAATTTGTAGTATGGGCATACCATCCCCCGACAAGATGATTGAGGCTTGGTACCCCGTCAACAAGGAAATGAGGCTTGACACCCCTTAACAAAAGTGGTTGAGGCTTGACACCCCCTCAACTAGGCAACCGAGGCTTGGCACCCCTTCGTTAAGGTGATTGAGACATGGCACTCTCTCAACAAGGTGATTGAGGCATGGCACCCCCTTAACAAGGTGTTCAACTTGTAACATCATAGATACTTTTCATGAATTCACCACATATATATATTCCTTTCATCATCATAAAGTCACTTGGCTCATAAGCCATGCAATAGAACATCAATAACTCAAGAATTCTTAACAAGACATTTTATTAAACACTTGAAGGGTGTGTAATGCTCATTCAAAATCATGGAATTCAAGAGCGAAATCATGTGAGAAAAATCAATATTAATCAACCCACCAACACTTGGTAACACCCTCATGTAAGATGCATTGAAACTCTTCATCAAATCTCATAATAGATCATAGATTTATAACTCAAAACATGCATAGTCGCAATAGACAAACCATCTTATTGTATAAGCTTGCAAAAGGTAGATATGTGTCTCCAATTACCATTTCACAAAATACCAACATAGTTTATAATCATAACCCATAATAAGTAATACCCATAGATAATACCACTTGAAAATATGTAAATTTCATAAAAAGGAAGATTAGACATCATGGATGAAAGGACCCAATGGTTGAAACCCACATACCTCAAATTTGGAGATTCCCTTGATGAAGATTTGAATGAGAACTTAAAGCTTGAATGAAGTTCGTGAGATCTGGAATTAAGCTTGGGACACTTGAATTTGGATGAAATTTTTGGTTAAGTGTTGAAAAGGGTCTTGAGAGAGTTTTAGAGTGATATAGGTTGAAAAATAGCTTAGTATAGGTGTTTTTATGCATAAAATGGCATGGGGCCAAGACCCTAAGGTTTTAGGCTAAAACTGGAAAATCAAGGAAGTGCAAACACCACTCCATGACGGGTTTGCATTGTGGAGGGGTCGCGGACCCTTGTTGGAAAATGCAAAATTGGCGTAATTCGTTTTTCACTACGGATCTTCTAAAATTCAGGTTACACCCATGTCCCACTCAATTTTTCCCCTTATAAGGAATATGAAGTTGGATTTTCAATATCACACACATGTTTTGAGATATATGGAAATTATGATTATGGGAATTTCGAAGGCACATTTTCCAACATTTTTGGGGTCGTTTTAATATCTACCCCTTGGGAACATTCGTCCTCGAATGTCAAAGAAACGTACATAAGAGAAGTAATCATGAAGATTCCAGCCCAACATGAATGCAACAAATACACTTAAACATCATTTCAAAATCTCAACATGAATGTCAGAATCATCATCTTGTCAATATAAACATGAATGCATGCAAATGACACAAGGGCTGAAATATAAGACTTGAAATCATATAAAGGACTTAGTTGTCATCTTAGGCTTAAATAGAGTGAAAGAGGTACAGTATCGCTTCTCCATGTCTGCTTCAGCTTCCTTAGTGACACCTTCAACTTGTTGTTTCTACCAAAGGACTTTGACGGATACTACATCTTTGTTCCTCAACCTTCTCACTTGTCCACCCTAAATCTCCATCGGGATTCCTTAATAGGCCAAATCATCCCTGTCACACCTACAACCTCTAAAGACACCACAGTACTTGGGTCACCACACACAACCTCAGTAAAGACACATAAAAGACCAGACGAACCATATTCATATCAATGGGCAACTCCAATTCATAGGTCACCTTACCAAATCTCCTCAACTCCCTATAAGGACCCCCACACCTTGGTCTCGATCATTAATATTATACACATATAGCCCAGCTTGGTACCCAAATCCACCATCTCCCCTTTGGGAGAAAACCTCCATTCTTAACTTCACCCAACTTCATTCCCAACCTAGTCAACCAGTGTACTTCTCCAGCCACCCTTTTTGCTACCCAAAGATTCCCACTTTCCATAATTAGTAAGCAACCTCACCTTCCTCAAAATTCACAACATCACCCTCAAAATATCCACAAGCTCTTCCTCACTTTTGGAAATGAGTCAACATATTATCAATAAAGATCACCACAGCATATCAAGGTAGGGTTTGAACACCCTATTCATGAGATCTATAGACAAAGTCGATGCACTAGCCAAACCAAAAGACACCACCCCAAATTATTCATATTGTTAGAAAAGACATTTATGACTCATTGACCATCGGAATCGACTCAATAGGAAGGAACTTAGGCTCAACATTTCTACTCTTACAAGATAATAAACGCAACCCCTTCGAGATCAATTGGACCTTAAGATAAGAAATGAACCTACCCTTTCACCACCACTCTACAATTCCCTATTCACGGATCGGTACATTAGAGAATTTAAATCTAACTCTACGGGTCCTAAAATCAATGGAGACATAATATACATGTAACCAACCATCCCAAGAATGACATCAAAATCCACCATATCTAAATTCTTCAAAATCACAAGGCAAGACCTAATGCAATATGACCACGAGACAATTTCTATAGACTCTTCTAGCAATAATACACTGACCAATGTAGACACCAAAAGGGTTCACATAACAATTAGAGCTCACATGAAGCCCACTAGCAACAAAAGGAATAATGAAAGAGATAGTGGCACCTGGACCTATGAATGCATATATATCAAAGTCAAGGAAACTTTAACATACTGGTAAACACATCAACCACCTCATCCCCTCCTTGCCTCCCTTAAATAGCGTAGAATCGATTATATTATAGAACACCCCTTGGCCATCTTGAGCCTCTTGATCAACATGACCATCTTGTATTTGAAGTCGACCACCTTTAAAACTTTTCGAGCATATGGGCAATCAACTAGCTTTTGACCCACTTCATTACAACCATAACAAGCATTGGTCTTCCTTAAGCATGGGCCACCATGGTTCTTCCCATACCTTTGACACTGAGGATTAGTTCTCCCATCATTGCCATCTTTCGATTTTGAGTTAGACACCTCATCAATAGCCAACCTCTTATTTGGAGCATCATCGGACTCTTGACCTTGGGAGCTACCATCAAATCGAGCCCTCTTGAACCCCGCCCTTATCCTCTTCTAAGCTTCTCCCCTCAAGTTGCTCGGTATAAGTCATCATCCGAGATAAATCCATATCACTCACAAGCATTGCAGTATGACACTCCTCATTAACCAAGTCGGACACAGCCAACACAAAGGTGTTCATCCTTGACATTGGATTGGCATCCAATTGTGGGGCGTACATGGAGAGTTGGTTGAACTTGAGGGAATACTCCCTCATACTCATAAAACCTTGCTTAAGATTCAAAAACTCCATCATTTTAGCCTCCCTTAACTCGATAGGAAAGAACCAGTTGAGGAATGCGGCTTTCAACTCCTCCCAAAGAATAACATCACTATTTTCCCTCTCCATCTTCCATTGCACAAACCAAATTTGAGCCACATCTTTGAGTTGGTAAGCCGCCAACTCCGCCATTTCCTTCGAAGTCACCCCATGATAGTCAACACCTTGTACACCTCATCAATAAACTCTTGGGGATTCTCATCCACCTTAAACCCATGAAACTCTGGTGGATTCACTCTAGTAAAGTCCCTTACCCATAAGGTCGGAGTGAGAGCAAGAGGGGATTTGGCCTATTGGTTGATTTGGTTTGCCATGGCATGAGCTAACATGGTGATAGCATTTCAGAACTCAATCTTGGTAGCCCCTCCATCTTGAGAAGCTTGAGGGGCAGGATAAGCCAGTTGTCCCAAAGGTGCATGACCCTTCCTTGGTCTTCTTCTTTGCAGTAACATGATCAACAACTAGAAGAGCAAAGAACATTCATTAGGGGAAAGACCCTACTTTTCAACTAAGGTATGATATAGACCATGAAGAAGTTAAACATTTCCTAAAACGCCTCATAACCCCTTACTCATAGTCATGGAATGCTTCACAACCATGAATAAGACTCTAGAATCGAGACGGTATGTTGGATTTCAAGGACCATTAACAATCTAGTGCTTTGATACCAAGTTTTTTATCACCTAAACTAGGTCCTAGACGTAACACGGTGAATGGGGAACCCGAAGGGACCCCAAACAGGCCTCTTAGCATATCATACACACATATTTGGTCGCGAAAGCAAGATGTCAACAACATAGACATTAATAAGTGGATTCGAGGTTTAGGAAAAGAGTTTAACACTTGTATAACATAGAATATTTAAAGGTCAAAGCATAATTGTATCACTTTTCCAACAATACCTCTAAACATGGAATTGAGCATGGGCCACGATACTTTCCGGCCTCACCCTCATAGTCATAAGCATCAAACAAAAGAAAAGAGTCTTTACATAGCATGAAATCAATATATATTGTCCTTGAAGTTGAGGACTCACCAAAGCTTGCTTCAAGAGATAATACTAGCCACGTGAAGAAGGAGGATAATCAAACGGAGCTCCAGTCCCTACGTGGTAACATCATGTAGGCATAAAGTATGTATTAGTATGTTTGAATATGCTAAGTATGTCGGATGCAATGCAACAAGAGATAGGCAACATAGTCAAAATACATAATAATAGGCAAGGGATAAGAGTAATAACAACATAATATACATGATGAATGCTTGAAGTAAAACATGCTTATATAGATTATATTACATGTGTAGGAAGAAGCCATCATCAAAGACCAAGCAAACTATTACTCAAACTCCAACGCATACCACCCCCGTAAAGGTGATTGAGGTATATACTCCTTAATTGGTATACAACCATACCATCCCCTGATAAGATGATTGAGGCTTGGTACCCCCTCAACAAGCCAACTGAGGCTTGACACCTCCTCGACAAGTTGATTGAGGCTTAAAACCCTCTCAACAAGGCAACCGAGGCTTGGTAGCCCCTCATCAAGGTGATTGAGACATGGCACCCTCTCAGCAAGGTGTTGAGGCATGGGAACCCCTTAACAAGGTGTTCAACTTGCAACATCATAGATACGTTTCATGAATTCAACACATATATTCATTCCTTTCATCATCATAAAGTCACTTGGCTCATAAGCCATACAATAGAACATAAATAACTCAAGAATCCTTAACAAGACATTTTATCAAACACTTGGTGAGTGTGTAATGCTCGTTCAAAATTATGCAATTCAAGAGTGAAATCATGTGCGAAAAATCAATACAAATCAACCCACCAACACTTGGTAATACCATCATGTAAGATACATTGAAACCCCTTATCAAATCTCATAATAGATCATAGATATATAACTCAAAACATGCATAGTCGCAATAGACAAACCATCTCATAGTATAAGCTTGAAATAGGTAGATATATGTTTCCAATTACCATTTCACAAAATCCCAACATAGTTTATAATCATAACCCATAACTACTAATACCCATAGATAATATAACTTGAAAACATGCAAATTTCATAAAAAGGAAGATTGGACACCATAGGTGAAAGGACCCATTGGTTGAAACCCACATACCTCAAATTTAGGGATTCCCTTGATGAAGATTTGAATGATAACTTGAAGGTTGAATTAAGTTCTTGAGATCCAGAATTAAGCTTGGAAAACTGCAATTTAGATAAAATATTTGATTAACTATTAGAGAGGGTTTTGAGAGAATTTTAGAGTGATATAAGGTTGAAAAATGGCTCAGTATAGGTATTTTTATGCATAAAAGCGAAGGGGCCAAGACTCCAAGGTTTTAGGACAAAATTAGAAAATCAAGGAAGTGTAAACACCACTCCGCAACAGGTCCGTGTCGCGGAGGGGTCGCGGACCCTCATTGGAAAATGCAAAGTTGGCAAAATTCATTTTTTGCTACGAGTCTTCCAAAATTCGGGTTATACCCATTTCCTACTTAATTTTGCCCAATGATCAAGAATATAAAGTCGGATTTTTGTTATCACGTATTAATTTTGAGATATATGAAAATTACAATTATGGGCATTTTTGAGGTACATTTTCGGGGGGGTTTTTGGGGTCATTTCATCTCTGATCAATTCCATATGACGTTTTCATATTGGTGTCTGGACATCTACCCAAATTGGAAACATATCTATCAAGAAATTTTAAATCTTTCACCCAATTGAACAAGATAGCTCTTTTTTCCTTGTCTATCTTATATACAACTTTGGGATACTTACCATTGACATTTTTCTCCAATTGAGGTTGATCATAATAGTTTACCATATCTAAACATGATTGTGGATTTTTTTTGATTTTATCATCAATATTAAGAATTGTATTACATACATTATCTATATATTTTTCTCAATATGCATGACGTTAAGATTATGTCGAATCATGTTAGAGCTCTAATATGGCAAATCCCAAAAGGTACTTCATTTTTTCCATCCACAAGACTTGCATATTCTTCGATTAACTTCTTCTACATGTAACTCTGCTACTTTCTTCATTCCTAAGTCACAAATTTGATTCAAAATTTCCTCTCTTGTTTTGTAGGGTGGTAGTAATCTTTTGACAGTCTTCCCTTTCAGAAAGTTTTTTACGATCTCCCCGAAAAGGATGATGTGGGTCCTAGAACATTCTATGACTGTCAGACCAAGATGTTTTCCAACCATGTTGCAATCTAAAGGATTGTGCTTCCTTCATACAATAAGCTCAAACTAACTTTCCTTTAGTGCTCCATCCTTATAACATAGAATATTCTGGAAAGTCACCAACTGTCCACATCAAAACTTTCCTTATTTGAAAATTCTATTTGTTTGAGATATGAAATGCTTCTACACCTATCTACCACAACAAGGTCAATTCCTTTATCAAAGATTGCAGATAAACATCAATCTTATATTTGGGATTATTTGTCCCTAGAACAATGGCAGTTAAGAACATATACTCTTCCTTCATGCACATCCCTGGAGGTAAATTATATGGCGTTGCAATCACTGGCCATGAAAAGTATTTCCTCCTAGATTGACTGAATGGTTGAAAACCATTGGTACATAACCCCAATTTTACATTTCTTGGTTCAGTGCAAAAATGGAATGAGTTTCATTAAAGCGTTTCCAAACATCAGAGTCTGATGGATGACACATTACCCCTTCCTCTTGTTATACTCATGATGCCATCTCATGTCAGCAGCTATAGCATGGGATTTATATAATATTTGCAATCTAGTAATCAGAGAAAAATAATACATTTTCTTGTATAGGATTAATTTCATCTTATGAGAGCCCACATGATGGTAATACCTCTAGTAGCCACAAAAGTTATAAGATGTAAGTTTATCATCATCACCCCAATAGAACATACATCCTGATTCACAATAATCAATATTTTCAACCAGCAAACCCAAGCTACGTACTAGCTTTTTTGTCTGATCATAATTATCAAATATTAAGTTATCTCCAGGTAAAGACTCTTTCAACAATTGCATCATTTGGTTATAACCTCTCTGTAACATATTTTTCTCCATTTTAGTATTCAACATCCTTGAGATTACTGCAAGTTGAGAGAGGGAGGAACTAGGATATAATTTTGCATCAACAGAATGCAGCAAATCCTAATTTTTTTAGGACTCACGATTAGGCCCCTCCTCCATTGAAAGATCAAATAGCTTATCTAGTGAATGATTAATCTCTATATCCATTGAAGGTTCATAAGGATGAGATGTCTCATGTTCAATATTGTTATGAAATTGTCGACTTGAACCTTGGTCAAAGTTTACACCAGCTAAATCCAAAATCATTTGTCGAGATGGGTTATCATATCGTAATCCAGATTGAGCACTTCTATGCAAATCATTACTAGAATATATCTCACCAATAACATCTTCCTCCTCTTGATATTTCTAAACAAAATAGTTCTCAAAAAATCCATATTGAGAAATCCGACATTTAACCATTTCAACATCCATGTACTTAATATTATGACATTTTTTACAAGAACATTTAATAATGTCACCACTCATACGATTTTGTTGAGGACATGCTTATTGAATAAAGTTATTCACACTGGTTATGAAATTGGCGAGTATACCAATTTCTCTATCAAACCTCTTATGCATTGAACCATGCTTCATATGTTTCACGTTCCTAAAAAATATTAAAATGATCAAAATAATCAAAATCTTCTACTTATACAACCTAGACTACCTCTAAAGAGAAGATCAAATTGAGATATCTTTACAATCAAATAAAAATCAGATCGAGAAGCTGAAAAATAGAGAAAGAGAGGATGAAAAGAGAAGGCTGAAGGGTGAGCGAAATTAGTGAAACAAGATGGGACTTGAGAGCTTTGGGTGCTTGCAATGTCAGTAGTATGTGTATATAACATTTGAAATATAAACCACCATATGTATAGCTATCCCATATCTACTCATAATTAGC
Organism: Solanum ossicruentum; assembly: GCA_025774065.1. NCBI lineage: Eukaryota > Viridiplantae > Streptophyta > Magnoliopsida > Solanales > Solanaceae > Solanum > Solanum ossicruentum. The sequence continues at coordinate 410 of JAOTQR010003531.1, read as the reverse complement.
ACCCTTGTGAAAGTTTCATCAAGCATAATGCTAAACAACCTGAGAAAAATAAAAAAACAGAGAGATAGAAAGAGAGCTTACTTGAATTCAGTATAGCTGTTCTTAGAAAAAATAAATAGCAAACAAGTTGTCACACCCCTCCCTGGGGTTGTGACCAGTGCCCGATAGGGGCACGTAATCACCTACTAAGTCAAATTTCCTTATATTCATAGCCTAGCATTCTACCGAAATTTTGGCAGAGTTTCCTCTGTTTTATTGACTAACCTCACCCGCAGCAGCTCCCAGAATACACAGAAAAATACATGCATATATATATATTCACAAAATAACGCAGGCCGACAAGGTCTCCGCTGCGGTCCTGCCGCCTAATAGAATATCAAACAGATAAATTTACAATTTCACACTAAACT
>JAOTQR010003510.1:0-18900 GCA_025774065.1 Solanum ossicruentum | reverse complement strand
TACACTTATTTTCTGTATTTTGCATTTATGTATATTCGAGGGTATGACGGGGCTCTGTCCCGTCCTATGATTCAGTTCGTATGTCTAGAGGTCTGTGGATACATGTGAGTGTGGGATATTACCTGTGATATGATTACGTATGTATGGTACTGTTGTTGGGCGGTTCTACCGCAGCGGTGACCTTGTCGGCCCGCGTATCTAGATGTATATATATGTGTATAGATGTTTGTGATCTGCTGGGATTGCTGTTCGCAGGTGCGGAGCAGAGAAAACTCTGCCAAAATTTCGATAATTTCCTTAGCTAATATGACTGTAAATTCGTTTTTGTGTTGTTTGGGTGCCCAATCGGCACTAATCACGACCCCTGGGTTGGGTGACATTTACCTCCTCAATAAAGGACAATTTAGAACCATCAACAACCACTGCACCACCATTACCAACTTCATCCAACCTAACCCCCAATCTAGCCAACCTGTGAACCTCTCTAGAAACCTTTTTGCCACCATCATCAATATGAGATTGACTACCCATAGACACCCTACTTAGAGCATCGACCACAACATTAGCTTTGCCAAGGTGATAATGCACACTCATATCATAATATTTAAGGAGATTTAACCACCTTATTTGTCTCAAGTTAAGATCTTTTTGGGGGAACACATATTGGAAAGTCTTGTGGTCGGTAAACACATCCACATAAACCCCATCCAAGTAGTGATGCCAAATTTTCAAAGCAAATACCACGAAGGCCAATTCAAGATCATGAGTATGATAATTCTTCTCATACACCTTAAGTTGTCTAGAGGCATATGCTATCACCTTTCCATTTTGCATCAAAACACACCCCAAACCAATTCTTGAGGATTCACAATATACAACAAATCCTTCCAACCCTTCTTGTAGAGCCAAGATAGGAGCAGAGACAAGCCTATCTTTAGAAGTTTGGAAGCTCTTCTCACATTCATCAGTCCACATTAATTTTGCCTTTTTTTGTGTCAACTTAATCATAGGAGAAGGAACAAAAGAGAAGCCATTCACAACCCTCCAACAATAACTTTTCAAACCCAAGAAGCTTATAATGTTCGAGGGAGTCCTTTGTCTAGGACAATTTTTAATCACCTTCATCTTCTTAGGATCCACCTTAATGCCATCCCCCAACACCACATGCCCTAGAAAGCAACCTCTATCAACTAAAATTCACATTTTTCATATTTAGTATGCAACCTCTCCTCCCTCAAGATTTGTAACACCACCCTCAAGTGGTTCAAATGCTCCTCCTCACTATGGGAATAAATAAAGTAAAAACCACCACAAACAAGTCAAGGTAGGGTTTAAAGACTCTATTCATATAGATCTATAAATATAGCTGGTGCATTAGTAAACCCATAGGACATAACCACAAACTCAAAGTGCCCATACCTAGTCTGGAAAGCTATCTTGGGGATATCACACTCCCTTACTTTCACTTGGTGATACCCGGACTGAAGATTAATCTTAGAAAAGTGACTAGCCCCTTGAAGTTGATCAAAAAGGTCATCAATCCTTGGTAGAGGGTACTTGTTCTTTATAGTGACTCTATTAAGTTGCCGGTAATCAATGGACATTCTAAGAGAACCATCATTTTCTTCACAAATAACACCGGTGCACCCAAGGTTACTTACTAGGACTTATGAAACCTTTTTATAACAAATTCCTCAATTACTCCTTTAACTCCTTCAACTCCGTCGGGGTCATACAGTAAGGGGGAATAGAAATTGGTTGAGTATCGGGAAGGAGGTCTATAACAAAATATATTTCCCTTTCGGGAGGAACACCGGGAAGCTTATTGGGAAAGACATCAACAAACTCATTAACCACCGGAACCGACTCAATAGGAAGGACTTTGGACTCAACATCCCTAACCCTCACAAGATGATAGAGACAACCCTTAGAAACTGACTTTTGGGCTTTAAGGCAAGAAATTAACCTACCCTTGACCACCACATCATGATTTTCCCACTCAAGGATAGGCTCATTCGGGAATCGAAATTTAACCGTACAGTTTTTACAATCAATAGAGGCATAATATGCATGCAACCAATATATCCCAAGCATAACATCAAAAATCCACCATATCTAACTCATCAAAATCACAAGGCAAGATTTTATACAATATGAACATGGGCCAATTTCTGTAGACTCTTTTAGTAACAATGGATTCACAACGGAGGTAGACACTTCATAAGGTTCAGAAAACACTTCGGGACTAACATAAATCTTTTTGGAAACAAAAGGAGTATAAAAGAAAGAGTGGCACCTGGGTATATCAATACATACAAATCAAAATCAAAAACATTTAACATACCGGTAACGACATCGGGCACCTCATCCACCCGTTGTCTCCCTTGAAGAGTACAAAATCTATTTTGCCTTAGAGTACCCCCTTGTTGGCCTCCCTTAGCCCTTGGACCCGCATTTGCACCTTGGCATTGTGGAAGACCATCTCTACACTTGTTTTGAGAATGGGAACAATCAATCACCTTGTGACCTACTTCACCTAAAGCAAAGCAAGCATTAGAGTTTCTTAAAAATGGGCCATTATGGTTCCTTCCACATCTTTGGCAAATAGGGTTAGGCACCCCACCATCACCAACTTATAATCTTGGATTATCATTAGCAAATCTCCTATAAATAGTATTGGAAGACCCATGGCCTTGGAACTTGTGGCCTTGAGGAAATGCCACCATTGGAACTTTGGAATCCAACTTCAAAACGAGCCCTCTTGGACTCACCACTTCTTCTTTTTCTAAGCTTTTCCCCATCTAGTTGCTCAGCATATGTCATATGGCAGAACAAATCCATATCACTCACTAGCGTAGTGGTGCAACACTCCTCATTAACTAAGTCAGACACTCCTGACACAAATTTGTTCATCCTTAATCTAAGCTCGACAACCGATTGTGGAGCATACTTGGAGAGTTGGTTGAACTTGAGGGCATACTCCCTCACACTCATGGAACCTTGCTTAAGGTTCATAAACTCCATCATTTAGCCTCCCTTAATTCGATAGGAAAGAACCGGTTGAGGAATGCGGCTTTGAACTCCTCCCAATGATACATCATCATCTCTCCTCTCCAATTTCCATTGGGTGAACCAAATTTGGGTCACACATTTGAGTTGGTAGGTTGCTAACTCCTCTTTCTCCTACAAATTGATCCCCATAATAGATATCACTTTCTACACCTCATCGATGAACTTTTAGAGATCCTCATCCATCTTGGATCTATGGAACTCCGATGGGTTCATTCTAGTGAAATCCCTCACCCTAGAAGCTGGAGTAGGAGCATGAGGGGCTTGGACCCCTTGGTGGATTTGGTTGGTCATAGCACAAGCCAACATTTTAATAGCATATGGAATTCATCTTGGGCTACCCCTCCACCTTGAGGAGCTTGAAGAGCAGGAGGGAGCTGTTGCTCCTCGGGTGGAGGGGTTGTCCTTAGTCTCCCTCTTGGAATCGGCATGATCTACAAGAGCAAAGAACATTCTTTATGGGAAAAACCCTTAACTCACGTCTAAAACACGATATAAACCATGAAGAAGTGAAAGATTTCATAAAATGCCTCATAGTCTCCCATTCATAGTTATGGTGCGCTTCACAACCATGAATAAAGACTCTAATGACGCGGTGCGTTGGATTCTGAGGACCATTAAAAACCTAGTGCTCTAATACCTAGTTTGTCACGATCCAAGCCTAGGTCCTAGATGTGACATGATGAATAGAACCCGAAGGGACCCAAACAAGCCTCTTAGCATATCATTCACACATCCTTGGTCGCAGAAACAAAATAAACAACACAATAGATTTATAAGGGAAGCGGGACTAAGGGAAGTCTTGATATTTATAAAAGCATAAAGAGTCAAGCTCATAGCATAAGTACATCAAATATTCAACAACACCTCTAACATTGAATGAGCAGGGGGCCAATACACTTTCTAGGCTCACTCTCATAGTATCAAGTGTTTAATGTAAGGAGATATCAAATAGTAAGAGTAGCATAGATAGTGTCCTAGGACATAAGGACTCACCAAATCTTATCTTCCGAAGTACCAAAAATAGCCACGTGGAGGATGATAGGTGCTTCGGTCCCCACATGGTAATATCATTAGGCATTAGTACGTTTGAATGTACTAAGTATGTTGAATGCAATGCAACAAGAAATAAGCTAATCTTGTCAAAATGCATAATCATAAACAATAGATAAGTATAATATCAATATGACATGCATGATCAATGCTTGAAGTAAAACGTGCTTGTAAATCATATTACTTGCATAATACATATCATATGTGTGGGAAGAGACCATAATTGACATAGAGCGAGAAAGCTACTACTTGGAATCCAAGGCATGTCACCCCCTTGTAAGGTGATTGAGGTATGTCACCCCTCAACAAGGTGATTGGGCATGTCACTCCCAACAAGGTGATTGAGGTACGTCTGCCCTCAACATGGTGATTGGGCATGTCACCCCTCAACAAGGTGATTGAGGTATGCCACCCCCTCTACAAGGTGTAGTCTACTTGAAACATTATAGATACTTTTCATGAATTCAATGCATTCGTACAAGCCCTTAATCATCATAAAATCACTTGACTTATAAACCATGTAATAGATCATCAATAACTTGATAATCCTTGTCAAGACATTTTATCAAACACTTGGTGGGTGCATAATGCTGTTTCAAAATCATGCAATTCAAGAGTGTAATGATATGAGAAAACTCAATGCAAATCATCCCACCAACAAATAGTAAAATGCTCATATAGGGTACCTTGAAATGCACCATCAAACCTCATAATAGATCATAGTTTCGTAGCTCAAAACATGCATAGTCTCAATAGACAAAATCAATTCATGGTATAAGCTTGAAACAGATAAACATGCATAATCAATCAACATTTCATAATACGCTAACATAATTTATAATCATAATACATAATAAGAGATACCCATAGATGATACAACGTTAAAACATGCAATTTTCACAAAAAGGAAGATTGGGCTCTATGGGAGAAAGGACCCAATGGATGAAACCTACACCTAAATTTGGGGATTCCTTAATGTAAACTTTGAAGGAGGCTTGAAGCTACGATTGAGATCTTGAGATCCAATGTGAGCTTGAAATCTTTAGATTTGGATGGGAATTTTGATAAAGTTTTGGAGAGGTTTTAGAGAGGGTTTTTGAGTGATATAGAGTTGAATAATGGCTAAGTATGGAAGATTTCACGTATAAATGGGCATGAGGCCATGACCCGAATGCCCTTGAACTGAAATAAAAAATAAGGAAAAACCAACACTGGTGCGTGATGGGTCCGCATCGCAGACCAAACGCTTACAACCATTGTTTTCAAAAAATTAGCAAAAAATATTTTTTGGTACGGGTCCTTTAAATTCGGGTTATACCTATTTCCAACTCAACTTTTTCCCCTGATCAAGAATATGAAGTAGGGATTTTGATGTCAGACATGAATTTTGAGATACATGGAAATTACGATTATGAGCATTTTCAAAGCACATTTTGGGGCGTTTTCGTCATCCACCAACCTAGACAAGTGATCTGCAATTTGGATATCACATCCTTTCTTATATTTTATTTTGATGTCAAACTCTTGTAGCAATAAGATCCACCAGACCCACCATTTCTAGCGTTAGTTTCATAACCCAAAACCGCTGGAACTGATGGAATTTTGATACAAGCCCACAAACTCCGAATGTTGACCAAAGTCAAACTATAATCCAAATTGAATTGAAAATGAAACTTTGATTCTAAAATTTTATTTCAACTCCAAATTCTATTCTGCAAGTTCTCCTAGACTAGATTCGACATTTCGGAGCTCTGGAATCAGCAGAATTGAATTCCAACAAGCGAAACTCGAAACTTAAAGCCTTTTAAAATCCTTTCTTTTGCAAAACTCCAACTTTTTACAATATTTTCAAAATTCGACTTTTAGACTTGTCCAACAATTATCCAGGGCAACTATCGAGAAGGACAAAATGGTAATTTGGTCAAAATGCTGAAAATGACCTTTAGGGTCATTACAGTGAGCTATGGACCTCACTCAATATCATTTCTATTAGGTTATCAACATTCAAAACATGTAATCGGCCTTGATAACGAAGTATTACATCTCTCCCTTGTGAGAAAACCTCAACCTTCATATCAACCACCAACTTTTTTAACTCCACCAATGTTGGATCCATATCTTGGGGTGCCTTATCCTTCTCTATCAATGATGGCTCTGCCCCATTATGCACATGAATGTTACCCAAATGTGAATTACTAAATCTTACACCCAATCAGGCCAATTGGTGAATATCTTTTACCAATTCCTTCCTTTCACTGTCAACATGAGCTATTCTCCCCATAGACACCCTATTAAAGGAATCATCCACAATATTTGTCTTACCTAGATGATATAATATATTCATATCATGGTTCTTAAGCAATTCTACCCATCTCCTTTGCCTAAGGTTCAAGTCCCTTTGGCTAAAAACATATTACAAACTCTTATGGTCAGTGAATATAGAAACATGCACCGTATAAAGATAGTGACACCATATTTGCAATGCAAACAAAATCGCCAATAACTCAATATCATGGGTCGGGTAATTTTCTTAATGAACCTACAATCACCTTGAAGCATAGGTAATGACTTTGCCATTTTGCATGTTACACATCCTAATAGCACACGTGAAGGGTCACAATAAACAACAAATCCAACCAAACCTTTCGGTAATGTAAAGATAGGATACGAAGTAAGACAATCCTTCCATGTTTGAAAACTCTTTTCACATTCATTTGACCATTGGAATTTAAGCTTATATGGGGTCAATCTAGTCAAAGACAATGCAATAGAGGATAATCCTTTGACAAATCTCTCATAATATTTGGCCAAACCCAAGAAACTCCTAATATCTAAATGAGACAATGGTCTATACCGATTCTTCACCACCTCAATTTTCTTTGGATCAACCATAACACCAACACTGGACACAAAATCCCCAAGGAATGCCACCTTCCTCAACAAAAGTTCACACTTGTTAAACTTGGCTAATAATTGCTTGTCTCTCAAGGTTTATAACACAATTCTCAAGTGACCCAAATGTTACTCTTCACTTTGGGGGTAAATCGATATATCATAAATGAATACGACCACAAACTTGTCTAGATATGGCTTAAAAATGTGATTCATCAAATCTTAAGGATAGCATGGGCATTTGTCAATCCAAATGACATAACGAAGAACTCATAATGTCTATACCTTGTTTGAAATGCGATCTTGGGAATATTGATCTTTTCCATATTTATACGCCAAATTATCAAAGATTGTCCTGTATGGAGCCTAGCCAAAGAATAAATTGATAGAGTTTAGATGTTTTTGGTATAATTATACTTTATTTTGTTAATCCTTCGCCAAGAGCTTTTTTTGGTTGTATTTTTGTAGGTTTTAAGCAGGTAATGCATTCCCGGGGTTCACAAGTGGAGATTGAGGAAGGACATAACCGCAAATCAAAGTAAAGAAATCAGTTAGTCCAATAAGAGCATAGATGACTACCTCACAGACCAAGGTAGGAAGCTGAAGAAGCTAAAACCATGGAGAAAAAGGTGTGAAGCACATCAACTCCTTAAGTCTGCATTACGGACTTGAGGCAAAAAAGGAGAAATTGGCCAAGTCAGTACAAAATGCAGAAATGTACTTCGGGAGTAAACATTCGCATTGTGGACTTTGAAGACGCGAGGGAAAAATTAAGAAAGGGGATCCTTAGGTTTAAATACAACATAAAACATTATTTTAGTATCTGGTTTTAGAGGGAACGAAGAGAGATGATGAATAACTCTAATCTAGGATTAGTTTGGTTAGCTCTCCTTCTTTAATTTTCATTCTTGAATGTTCGTTAGATATTTGCTATGTTTTAGAACAATCACGAGTGGCTAATCTTCGGATATTCTGGGATTGTGGCCATAGATAATTTTTTAGCTTTTGATATTGATTATTTATGAATGGGCTTTCTATCTATTACTCTTGTATCTCTTTTGACTATACTTCATAGTCTAGCCAACCATAAGTTAAATTTAATGTTCACTATGGATTCAAGAGATGTATGAGTAGATAGAACACAGGGATATAGGGAGCTTGTTCGTCTAGGTAACTATATAATTCGTATAGGGGAGACCACTGACACCTACCTAAACACCCAACTTGATTCATATATAGGAAGATAATATTAAAGCACTTTCATTGATCATGTCTATCCCTGCTCAATGATGTAGTTAGACTGTCATCCTTCTTAGGTAATTTAAACCCTGTTTCACTAGGGAACCCAGTCATAATCATAAGCATTGAAGCTAGGTTATGTGTCAAAATTGTTACAGTCCCAGAATCTCGTTCATACTGACATTTCTCGCAAGGTCATTTGTAGATAGTGTAGTTATTTTATTGTTGCAGTATTATCAATAACTCTTGATCACATTCTAAAAAGACACACACAACATATACTCCTTTAATTTATAATTGAAATATAATTTAACTCCTTTGGGTTTGACATCCAACTTGTAAAAAGAGTCACTATATTACTTGAGTTGACCCCACACACTTGCGTGTGCTGGGGAAACAACAAGTTTTTGGCGACGTTGCCATGGAGTTAAAGTCAGAAATTAGTTATTTTTTAGAGGTGTTGGGTTTTTAAATATTGACAACACTTGATCTTAGTCATTCTCTGATTGTAGGAATTTAGTCTGCTCCACTGGCGGAACCAGACTCTTACTTTTGGCAGAGTAAAAAGGGGTAGGCATTTTGTACCCTATCCTAACAATAGATTTGGTTGAACAAGAAGACCAATAGGATAATAAAGAAAAGGTTGAACCAGTGCTTGACCAAGTTTACTGCATCTATGGCGGAGGCTAGACCAGTTCGAGATGTGACAATCCCATGCATTACTAATGGGACAAGTTGTTTTTGGAAGCAAGAGCCCAGTGGACGATGGGAGCTTAGGCAGGATATGGGAAAATTATTACATTCTACTGGGCAGTTCACTGGATTGCCATATGAGGACCTACAAGTTCATCTCCAAAATTTCTTGGAGATTGTTGATACTTTTATCCCCACTAGAGTGAATAGGGATTATATGAGGATGACTCTGTTTCCTTTTCACTACTTGGGGAAGCAAGGAGGTGGCTACAAATTGAGCCACCCAACTCAATCACCTTATGGGAGGAGATGTGTACAATGTTCCTGAAAAGATTCTTTTCATCCGGAAAGACACCAAGTTGAGGAGTAAGATCTTGAGTTTCGGACAAAGGCCAGGAGAGAATTTGTACCAAGCTTGGGACAGGTTAAAAACCCTCCTCATCAATCGTCCCCATCATTGCCGGGCTAATGAGGTGTTGGTCCTTACCTTCATTGAAGGGTTGGAACCCAACACCAAGATTCTACTTGATTTTACTGCAGGTGGTTAAGCACTAGAGAAGACATATGATGAGTTGTATGCTCTAGTGATTCATATTGCAACAGATAACCCTAGGTAGAATGGGGGATCTAGTATACTGGCAATCCAAAAACAAGCAAGTATGCTAGAGGTAGATGCAATGATTGCCCTACAAGCACAAGTGTTAGCAATACAGAATATGCTAACAACACATTTCCACAACCTATCTTATGACCAACAACAAGCACCAGTAAACATGGTCCAACAACAGCAAAACACTTGGTGCGATGTTTATGGGGCAAGAGATCATACTACAGAGTATAGTGGGGCTAACCTAGAGGTTTTCAACATCGTTAGGATGCAAATAAAGGTGGCCAAAAGGGGTTTGGGAACACTTGTAACCCCAAGTGGAGAAACTATCAAAACTTCTCTTGGGGCAATAATTAGCAAATCCAATGACTACCTTAGCATCGACCACAAGGTGGTGGTTCATTTTATAATCAGCATATGCATTAGCCCACAAAGAAAGCTAATGTGAGTAATATGAGAGATATTGAAGTTCTACAACAAATTCTAGCAAATCAACAAAGGCAAAGAGGATGTGATTCGTCAAAACAAGAAAGGCCTCCAAAATCTAGAAAAGCAGTTAGGCCAATTGGCAAGCACAGTAAATGCTAGACACCAAGGTGGCTTGCAAGGGATCATAGACCCTAACCTAAAACAAGTGATGCCATCAACACAAGAAGTGGGAAACTATGGCTGAGTTGGTCCCAAAGAAGAGGAGTGGGGCCAATGCAAGTGCTGAAAATGATAATGAGGCTGGCACTCCCAGCTTCCCTAATGTTTAAGAAGATCCCATGCCAAAGCCACGTCCTCCACCCTTCTCTCAAAAGTTAAGAAGAAGGATAAGTGCTTCCAGAAGTTCATCGACCTCTTGAAATAGTACAAATTAACTTACCTCTTATTGATGTTTTACTAGAGATCCCAAAGCATGCAAGTACGTGAGTTTGAGACTGTGGCTCTCACTAAAGAGTAAACTTTCAAGATCCTGAATAAGATAAAGTTGCCAACTAAATTGAAGGGTCCTGGCAGTTTCACTATGTGAGTGGCAATTGGAAGTTGTTGGAATGCTAGAGGGATGTGGATCTGGCTAGAAGTATCAATCTCATGCCCATCTCAATGTTTAAAAAGTTAGGTCTTGGAGATCCTAAAGCCTACTAAATCCTATTACAACTTACAGATCGTTCGGTGGCCAACGAGACTTGGTTGGATAAGTTTGACACTGCGGCTCTCACTGAAGAGTATAACTTCAAGATCTAAGTAAGATAAATTTGCCAATGAAATTGAAGAATCCTGCCAATTTCACTATTCAAGTGGCGATTGGAAACTGTTGGAATGCCAGAGGGTTGTGTGATCTGGGTGCGAATATCAATCTCATGCCCAAATCAATGTTTAAAAAGTTAGGTCTTGGAGATCCTCAACCTACTACCATCCTATTATAGCTTATAGATCGTTGGTGGCTAGTCTGTACATAATCATAGAGGATGCATTAGTCCAAGTGGAATCCCTAATATTCCCCATGGACTTTGCCATCTTGGATTTGAAACTGACCCAGAAGTTTCATTTTTTCTAGGGTGCCCATTCCTGGCGACAGGAGAAGCACAGATAGATGTTACAGCCGGGTGATTGACCATGTGCACTCATGAGAAGGTGGAAGTCTTTGACATCTACCAAAGCCTTGAAATTGCCCACAGTATATAAGCATCTGACAGCCATTACAATGTTGGATGTAGAGGTTGTATTCAATCAGATGAAAATCATGGATCCTCTAGCCAAGGTGTTGTTGAATCAAGGGGTAGTGGATGACATTGAAGCTAGAGAGATTGAGAGTGTACTATATAATCACAATTTCAGCATACTCAAGAAAGTGGCTGAGCCTTTAAATAGGGTGTTAGGACCACCACCCAAGCCCTCTCTCCAGGAAGCTCCACACCTAGACATGAAGCTACTGCCTTCACATCTCAGGCATCTTTTCCTTGGTGAAAATAATACTTTATCGATAATCTTGTCGCTTCAATGCCTGCAGCCCAAGTAGAGGCAGTTATAGCTGTTTCATAGAAGAGAAAGAGGGTTATAGGGTGCCAAATGTCAAACTTTCTTGCAATCAGCGCAACCCTTTGCATGCACCAGAAATTCGTGGAAGAGGGTCATTAGGTAGTAGCCTAGCCACAAAGGAGATTGAACCCCATAATGAAAGAGGTAGTGAAAAAAGGAGGTGATTAAGTAGTTTTATGCTGGGTTATCTTTCCCATCTCGAATAGCAAGTGGGTGGAGCCTGGTCCAATGTGACCCCAAGAAAGGTGGGATGATTGTGGACACCAATGAGAAGAATGAGCTTATCCTAACAAAAATGGTGATAGGGTGGAGAATATGCGTAGACTACAAAAAGCTAAATTATGCCACCCAAAAATCTCCCTATCCATTACCATTCATTTATTTCTTCAATAATTTTGGCTTGCTCTGTACCCACACTAACAACACATGAACTCTTTTTGGATGCTCTATCTCGTCGCGCCCATTCATGATTTGTCTTGACCACTCTTTCCATTTGCTCCACAATCATTGCAAATGATTGATCTAGAAACATGCTCCCCATGATAGTGTCAGCACCGACCTGACTGTTCTCTTTAAGGGCATGGTAGAAGATCTCTACCAAGGCATCATCGACTATTTTTTGGTCAGGAAAGCTCTTCAGACATTTTGTGAACCACTCCCAAGTAGAGCTTATCAAATCACCAGGAAGTTGCTCGAAGTTATTGATCTAGTCCTTCAACTTGAGCTTTTTCAATCTAGGGAAGAATCTCTCCAAAAAGACCTTCTGCAAGTCTAACCAACTGGTGATTGAACTCTTTGGGAGCTTAGATAGCCATAATGCAGCATTTCCCGAGAGTGACAATGGGAAGACATGAAGTCCCATAGCATCCATACACAGATTCTGTGTTCCTATCACACTCTTACAAACAAATGCCACATTGTGTAGGTGGTTATGTGGATCCTCCAATGCTACACCCACAAATAACCCATGGTTCTGCAGCATCTAAAGTAACCTACTTGAGACTGTGAACTTTGTGTCTGCCATAGTGGTGGCAACAAAATAGCTCAAGTCACCTCCATAGCCATAGGGTTCAATTTGTACTGATTCCACTGGTAAACATTGGCATTGAAATCTGAGGCTATGGAATGTCCTCCAAAGGAGGTGGGTTCTCATTCCCATATCCTCATTATTCTTCCTATTCAGAGCCGCATTAGCCACATTGTTGGCGTTGATCTCTGGACCACATAAAGTTAAGGGATTGCCTTGACTCCAAGTGTTGGGCAATACCTACATGCTGAAAAGAAACAAAAAAACAAACAAAAGTTTAATAAGGGAATTAAGGATTAATGCTCGAATTACTAATGAATTCACTAAGTCTAGCCATATTACCAGCAACTGCGTCAAAATCTTGATGTCGCCCAAGTTACACCTCCTTTTTAGAGGATAAAGTGATCGATGTCAAGATAAAAAACCAACCAAGGTTAGGGTCGATCCCACAGGGAATACGTAGACTCAAGAAAAATTCACCAATTTGAAATCTGAGTAATTGACCAACTCGTTTCCCCAAAGAGAGGGGGGTCGCAATATTCAACGAGAAAATAAAACTAGTTATTACAAGAGAAAAATAAATAATGAAGAGCAACTAGGGTATTGTATTCTCCATGATTCTCCACCTCAGTATCATCCAATAACCTAAGTCATATCTAGTGTATTACATGCAGGACGGTAATTTAAATTCACTAAGCCCTTTGGCCAAAGGTGAGAGCTAAATTTCACTATGTGACTTGGCCATTTCAATAATGTGCATTACTAACCATTACCTATCAGTCCCCCTACAACCTCTTCTTAGCCCAGTTTTATTGATTAGATGAGAATACATCAATTAAATCCTGTTAATTAATCTCTTTTCTTATTCATTACTACCTTTGTCCAGTCAGTAACACTAGGCGAGTTCTAATATTGGTCTCCGCTAGAAACATGCAAAACGAAGAGTGTTAATTAATACATGCATATACACCTTCCAATAATTGTGAATTATCTGGGTTTACTTTGTTAGTTCTTCATCGTTCCCACAACCCTAGCTGTAGATTTAGCTACTCGTGCGATGTGTAGATGCAGAAATTATGATTTGAGAAGACATAATTAAACTCTTACACAATAGATTTAAGAACAAGAAATCCAATGTTAATAACAATCACAAGCTTAAAGATCAAATTCAACCACAAATGTTCTCAAAGACTCTCATACAATTTTCTCTCTCAAAATAATGAGTTCTCTGAGTAATAGGCGAAAACTTATCAAAACTAATGGAACTTATGAAAAATAACCTAAAAAAACCTATTTATAATAATTAAAATTCAAATCCTAATGACTTAGGAGAACTTGTTGGCACACCTCACGAAAAGCTCTTTACGATCCATATTGAAGTTTACGGCCCGTAATTGGGGTCTCGTACATTGTTGCTGGAAGCTGGACATCCTCTTTATGACACTACTTTACGACTCGTAAAATAGTTTAAGACCTGTATGATCCTTAGGGCATGAAACATCTTCTACAACTCATAAACTAATCTATGCCTCATCTTCATGTAAGTAGAATGAACTTTAGAAATCAGCCTCCCACTGGAAATCTTTACGAAACCTCCCTACGGCCCGTAGAATGGTATATAATACGTAGAGGGTCTTGTATAACAACAAATCTACTAAAACTTCTGTAACTTTTCCCGAAATCATGGCCAACCTATAATCCTGCAAATATAAACAATAAAACACATAAAACCAACTAACATCGCATTGAGAGCACACAAAATTTAAAGTTTTAAGCATCAAAAGTGTTGTTTTTTAGCAGCACATCAATTAAAAATAACACTTTATCACTTTCTAAAAAAGACACACACAACATAAACTCCTTTGATTTATAATTGAATTCTAATTTATGTCCTTTGGGGTTTGACATCTAACTTCCAAACAGAGTCGCTATATTACTTGAGTTGACTACATACACTTGTGCGTGCTAGGGAATTGGTTCCCCTCCTTTCAAGAATGGGCTCATTACGAACTTGGAAGTTGACCCTATGGGTTCTACAATCAATAGAGGTATGATGTATGCAACAAAAACTTACCAAGAATAAGCTCAACAAGATCATATGGGAAAACTTCTTCTGATACCCTAATAGGGGAATTTCTATAGACTTTCTAAGCCACAATAACTCATAAATTGAGTTATAGACCAAATATGGCTTCTTCAATTTTGAGTAAAACATCAAACTTTATGGCAAGGTAAGAAGTAACAAAAGATATATTAGCTTCGGTGTTAACTAAAGCATATGCATCAAAATAAAAGACCTGTAATGTACTCATAACCACTTCAGGGGACTCCTCAACTTCTTGCCTAGCATGAAGAGCATAGAAATGGTTGCCACAATGTCCACCTGCTTGAGCTTAGGAACCTTGAGGAATTTTCCCTCTTTCAGTCCCTTGAACTTGAGGTCGCCCTTCATTCCCTTTTTGTAGTAACATTAGGACACTCGAAAATTTTGTGCCCCGACTTTAGACAACAAAAGTAAGATTAGTACCTCACATGCAATCACCTCCATGGTTCCTCCCACATAAGGGACACCTAGGAGGAGTAGCACCACCTTTAGCAACATCACTTTTTGCCTCACTAGTATGCACCCTAAACCCTTCATTTGCACCTTTAGATGATCCTTGGTGTTGTTGGAAATGGCCACTACTAAGGCATGAGAAAAGCCACCATCAAATCTATCCCTCTTGGACTCCTTCACCTTCAACCTTTGAAGATTCTCACTCTCTAATAGTTTGGCATGGGTCATAAGTCTAGAAATATCCATCTCTTTGACAAGAAATTCTATCTTGCACTCTATCTTTACCAAATCAAATACACCTGAAATAAACTTGTTCATACGGGCTCTATGATCAGTTACAAGAGAAAGAGCATACTTAGACAACTTTGTGAACTTGAGGGAATACCCCCTCACACTCATAGCACCTATTTTCAAATTCATAAACTCCACCACTTTCGCTTCCCTTAACTCAAGGGGAAAGAAAGAATTAAAAAAGCAGCCTTGAAGACGTCCCAACCAATAGGCCCTTCCTCATCAGTCCTCTGAAATTTCCATTGTGTGAAGCAAACTTGGACAACTCACTTAAGTTGGTAAGCCGCCAACTTCGGCTTTTCCATGGAAGGCACCCCAATAATCTCAACCACTTTGTTGACTTCATCAAGAAACTTTTATGGGTCCTCACCCACTTTGGAACCATGGAACACTGAGGGTTTCATCCTAGTAGGTGCCTCACCCTAGAAGCTGGGGTAGGAGTCTTTGGAGAAGTAATATCTTGAGCTAACATATATATAGAGGCTTTAGCTCATCATTAGTCACTTGGTCAACTGGAGGGTCTTGAGGAACTTGGGCAGCCAGAGGAGTTTGGTTCTCCTTAGCATTATCTCCCCTAGGCAATGGAGCACATCATGAAGCTATTCTATGAAAATTTCCAATGACAATCATCAGAGAGAAAGTGTCTTGAAAGCATGACATTGATCACAAAGAAGCGATGATTTCCTAAATGTGTCATAGCCTCCTATTCATGGATGTGGCACGCTACACACATATGAATAAATCCTTACTAGATGCGGCATGTTGGACTTCCTAGGATGCTTTCAAATCCTATGCTCTGATACCAAGTTTGTCATGACCCGAACCTAGGGCCTAGCCATGACAAGGCGAATGTGACACTCCAAGGAACCTCATCCAAGCATATCTTTCACATTATAACATATGCCCAAAACATGCCTCTATATCATAGGTCTTGGTAGGGACTAGAACATAGCTTTACTAGCCCACCCTCAAGATTAGCAAAGTACAAAAGTCTTAGAATACATCATAAGTAAGAAACATAAGGGCTTCTCGCCGAACCATGGGAACTCACCAATATTCAATAGCAAGTATCCAAAAGCTAGCAACAATAGTGAAGAGTAGAATTATCGTCTGCCTTACATGGTGATATCATGAGGCAAGAGTATGCATTAGTATATTGGAATGTACGAGGCAAGAGTATGCATTAGTATATTGGAATGTACAAGGCAAGAATATACGTTAGTATGTTGGAATATACTAACTATGTAAGAATGAAATGCATCAATAAACATCATACATAATAGCAATATGCATGGACATAAGCAATAGAGCAAGGACAAGATATGCATGAGCAATGATACATTTAAAATCATTTGTGGAAGCATCATAAAAGATTCATAGCCTAGTAGTCATATATACATGGGAATAAGACCATAACCGACATTATGACCATGCAAACTATTACATGGAATCCTGATGTTCCTTCTACACTGAGTAAAAGAGAAGTCTACTTTACCAAGGTAGACCCGATCCTAACCCTGTAGGCTTTCCTAGAATGGGGAGAAACCATCATTTGATCCCTGCCTTTTGGCTCTATCCTAGCACGGTGAGTGTCCATCATTAAAGCTACATGAATCTATTAGCACACCTTTAGGGCATATAAACATGAACATCATTACCACGACGGTACATATGTATGGGGCAATGGAATCTACTAACACTCTCTTGGTGCTAAGTCATATCCCACAGAATTCACAATTATGCATATACATAGACATCATCATAGTTCATACTTGATCAAAATCATGCTTTTACAGCTTGTTAACTGACATCATGACCACATCATATCATAGGTATAGTCTATCCAAATAACTTTTCATATAGTGTTGATATATTCACCATCTTATCACCATCATCATAAACATTTGGATCTTAAGTCACCTCATCATCATATCATCATCATCATTAAAATATACTTTTCATACTTAAAAACTTAATTCATAAAAATCATAGCATTACCATAGGATACTAAGGCCATGTGTGGTTTCATGATCAATTGAGTTAAAATCATGCAATTAGATGAAGATCATGTCGGAATCATGCAATTGAAATAACAATGAATCATTTGTAACGGAACCCACATCAATTTCAAAAAGCCCAATCATGTACTTGACATCATTTAAGAAAAACCATCAATTTCACACAATTGACTTGAATGCATAGTAAGATAGATCAATAGTCATCATTTCATTCATAATTGAAGAATATGAGTAGAAGTAGAGAAAAGCCATACAATTTCATAATAGAATTATGATAAAAGTTGAGAATTGAGAAGGAGCACCATAGAAAAAAATTTTATATGGATGAATCACACATACCATAAGTGATTGACTTGGACAGCCTAAAGAAAAATGGAGGATTTTTCTTCATTTCATGACCCAAATTCGGATCACGACTAAAGAAATTAAAATCAAGGAAAAGCAACCATAAGATATATTTTAAATTACAAAACCTGGAGTCTGAGGATAAAGTAGTATGAATAAGCAAAAGATGATTGATAATGTCAAATACAATGATTGGGATAGAAAGCATTCAAGAAAGTCTTAATAGATCCACAATGAGTCAAAGTCTGAGGCTTACTATAAGTCTGGGATAGATGGAAGATGACTTTGGTAGAGTGAGATGAATTACCTTGTAGGGGTACATGTGCTCAATCTATAGGAGGAACAAAGTAATGGCGAGTACACCGAAATGCACCTAGTAGATTCAACTGACTAGGTAAGAGATATTGAACATGTATGTTACTGTCGCACAAGTTACACCTCTTCTTTAGAGGATAAAGTGGTCGTCGTCAAGATATAAAACCTAACAAAGATTTGGGTCCAACGCAAAGGGATACGTAGACTCAAAACCAATTCACCCATAAGCATTTCAAGTAATTTATCCAACTTAATTCCCCGAAGGGGGATTTTGCAAGAATCAATAAGAAAGTAAACTACACTAACTATCGCAAGAGTTAATCAATAATAGAGAGCAACTAGGATACATGTTCTCCATGATTCCCCAACTTAGTATCATCAGATAACCCCATTCTTGTCTAGTGCATGCAGGACGATAATTTAAGTTCACCAAGCCCTTTGGTCAAAGGTGAGAGGCATATTTCACTATGTGACTTGCTTGGCCCATCTCCGTAGTGTGCAATACTAACTATACCTATAAGTCTCAGTCAACCTCTACTTTGCCATGTTCGATTGATTAGATGAGAACACATCATCGAATCCTGTTAATTAATTCCTTTTCCTATTCATTACTACCTTGGTCCAGTAAGTAACACTAGACAAGTTCTAATGTTGGCCATTAGTAGAAAGCATGCAAAACGAAGAGAATTCGTTCCCAAAGAGAACCAAATGAAACCCATCCTGTCGATGGATTATAAATATCATATTACTTATAAGCAATACTAATCTA
>JAOTQR010003478.1:0-18906 GCA_025774065.1 Solanum ossicruentum | reverse complement strand
ACTTAGCCTTATTTTCACTCCCAAATTCAAGACCCAAAACCCTCATCCAAAGCTAAGGATTCTCTTCAAGCTTCAAGCCTCAATCTTAAACCTTCACCAAGAACTTCACCAAAGCTAAGATATGTGGTGTTGAACCATTGGGTCCTTCCACCCATGGTGCCTTAGCCTCTTTTTTACTAATATTGCATGATTTAAATTTGATTTTATATGTGGGTCTTGTATATTGAGAAATTTACTGCACAGTGATTTTAGTTCATGAAAGTATGATTGTTTTAGTATGTTTTGAGCTCTAAATCTTGGATCTATTATTAGATTTGATGAGGGGTTTCATGTGAATGTATTGGGGATGTTACAAGGTGTTGATTGATGGTTTTACAACAGATTTTCTTGCATGATTTCATCTCAAAATTGCATGGTCTTTTACCCCCATTTCACACCCTCAAAGTTTTTGATAAAATGTCCGAATATGGTTTCTTGAGAAAATAAAGGTCCAAAGCATGAGATATGATATGAATGATATTATGATGATGAAATGAGCTTATGTATACGATTATTCCTATATGAAGTGCTGTACTAGAGCATATGATAAATCCTATATAAAGTGTTGCATTAGACCATACCCAATCCGGGGGGACAAGAGCCCGGGTAACCATGTTGGGGGTTTATACTCATCAACCATGCGAGGGGTTTATACTTCGTCACCTTGTTGGTAAGGTGTGATTACCATCAACCATGTGAAGGGTTTATACCATACAACCACCAAGAGGTTTATAACTTGAACAACTAGCTTGGTCTCTTCTTCGCACATGATATCCTATATAAGCTTGAGTTACTTAAGCATGTTTTGCTTAAGCATTGATCATACATGGAATATTGTATATTATGTCTATTGTTTAATATCATGCATTTTGATCATGATGCCTACTTATTGTTGTAATTCATCCCGCATACTTAGTACATTCCAACGTACTAATTCATACTCTTCCCTACATGATATCACCATGTAAGAGCCGGTGATCAAGTTGATCATCCTCCTCCTCCACGTGGCTAGATCGGTTCTACTCAAAGCTAATTGGTGAGTCCTTCACTTCGGGGACCTTATTCTATGTTTCTTGTATCTATGTATTGACATACTTTCTTATGTTCTACTTTGATCATAAGGGTGAGCCCGGTTACTTTATCTTGGCCCCCGCTCTATCAATGTATTTAGAGGTAATTGAGTGGACAAGTTATGTATCTATGTTAAGAGTTTTGACTCTTGTCTCTCGATTATGAGGTTTATGCAAGTTGTTCCCTTAGCCCCGTTGTCCCTATCCTTACTCTATATTTCCTTTATATGCTTCCGCGATCAAGAATGTGTAATGATAAGTTAAAAGGTTTGTTTGGAGTTCCTTCGGGATCCCCATTCGTCGTGTCATGTATAGGCCCTAGGCTTGGGTTGTGACACAATTAAGGCTACAATTGAAAGAAATAGTAAGGAATGTGGCTAAAATTGAAATAAATTGCAAACAAATTGACTAGAATTGAAATAAATTGAATTAAAAGGACCACGAATTAAGCAAATAGGGATGAAATTGAATAGATTCACATCTAATTAATAATTATAATATACATATTTATGTAAATATATAATATTTTAAATAATAATTTTATATAAAGAAAATATGTAAGAATGCTAAAATTAATATGTAAAAATATTTGAGCATATTAAATTATTATTTAAATTAAGAATTGATAAAATAAGATAGTAGTTATATAATGCACTTAAAATATATATAGTGCTAATAATAATAATGAGTATTTTACTAATACTATATAAAAATAATAATGAAAGTAAACAATAATATGAAAAATAAGGACTATTACTACAATTTAACATTACTACTTTATAATGGTAAAATAATTAACGAACAAATTTGAAAATTAAGAATGTTACAAAATTATGTTGATGAAAATTGAATGTAAACTCATTTATTTAAAAAGTTTTAAAAACACCTATTTTAATCAAATGATAATCTAAAATGTGTTATAGGTCGGTCAAAATTGAGTGTCAGCATATAGCACATATGACTCCTCTGGTATGTACCAGCGTAATATCAATACATGTAAAACTAGGTGTATAGCTGAATATGCTAGAGGCAAGGCTCACTCATATATAACTGACTCAACTCATCTCAAGATCTCAAATAGCCCAATATAGTAGGGATTGAGCTTACTCCGTTAATCAAATCTCATCACCCTCTTTAAGTGCGACACTCTAAGAAACACCTTGTCACTAACCTCAAAACATAAAATCGGCACCTGCGGTTGGCATAACCCTGATGTTGACTCTAAGTTGTCCTTAATCTGTCCTAAATAACCTAAGCAATAGCCAAAACATCCTGAAGCAAATCTATTCTATATAGATTCGACTCTATGGACATACCAGAATATAATCAATGAGAACTATAACAAAGGAATCCAAGTGCGACCTGAATACGCAAGTCATCAGGTCTATAAATGTAGTAGGGCCATTAGTCAACCCAAAAGAAATAACCAGGAACTCATAATGGCCATAATGGGTCTAGAATGTAGTCTTCAAAATAGCCTCTGCCCTGATCCTCAACTGATGGTAATTCGATATCAAATCTATCTTAGGAAACACTACAGCTCCTTGTAATTGATCAAGCAGATCATAAATACGAGGAAAAGGATAATGGTTTTTCACTTTCACCTTATTCAGGTGAATATAATCAGCACACACCCGACGAGTCTAGTCATCCTTTTTAACAAATAGATTAGGGGCTTCCCAGGGAGAAACACCCAGTCGTATAAATCCCAGATCCAGAAGACCCTGAAGCTGAACACTGAGCTCTTTAAGCTCGGTAGAGGCCATTCGATATAGAGCAATAGATATAAGCTTAGTGCCCTCTCAACTTCTATAGTGAAATCAACATCCCTCTATGGCGAAAACCTAGATAAATCAGCAGAAAACATGTCTTGAAACTCATAAACCATTGGAACTGACTCTAAGGTAGGAGCCTCAGGTGTCACGCTATGAACATGAGCCAAGTATGTGAAACAGTCTGTAAATATCAACCTTCAAGTTTAATGTATGAATAATACCAATGGTGTGCGGCTAAAGATCCATGCCACACATGAAACAGCCCCAAAAAGTGCCCGAAATGTGCCTTGAAAGTGCCTAGAAATATAATTTCCATATATCTAAAAATTTGTTTGTTATTTCGAAAATCTGACATCATATTCTTATTTAGGGGGTCAAATTGCGTGGAAAATGGATCTAACCCAAATTTCAGAGCGACCGAATCAAAATCTGAAAATCGCAAAAATGCAATTTTAGAGGGTCAACTTTTAAGGGGAATATCTCTTAGCACGCAAAGAAATAGGTAGTCCACAAACTATCGTATTAAAGCTCTTTGAATTAGGTTTCCAATGCACTTGGTTTCACCTCATTTCGAGTTTGGATGAAGGAGTTATGCCAATTTTCGTGGAACTTGTTTGTGTAGAAAATGTAATTCCAGTGAGCAGTCTGTTTTTGGTACTATTTTCTCTTGCTTCGGTCCAAGACTTTTAAGTCTTGGGACTAAGGGTTACCACACTTGAAAACACATATGCTTATCCTTTTTTCATCCTCATATCATCCTAAACATTCCCCAATACTCACCAAAACACTTAGCTAAATATTTACTACCAAATTCAAGTCCCAAAACTCAAGACCAATCTTAAAGATTTCATCAAGGATTTTACTCAAGCTTTAAGTCACTGTTAAATCCTTCTTCAAGGTTTCTCCAAAAGCTAAGGTATATGGTATTGAACCATTGGATCCTTCCACCGATGGTGCCTAAACATCCTTTTTACTAATATTGCTTAATTTAAAGTTGATTTTACATGTAGGTCTTGTATATTGAGAAACTTACTGTACAGTGATTTTAGTTCATAAAAGTATGGTTGTCTAATCATGTTTTGAGCTCTAAATCTTGGATCTAATATTAGATTTGATGAGAGGTTTTAATGTGTATGTCTTGAGGGTATTGCAAGGTGTTGGTTGGTGGTTTTACAATGAATTTTCTTGCATAATTTCATCTCTAAATAGCATGGTCTTTTACCCCCATCACACACCCACCAAGTGTTTGATAAAATGTTCGGCTAGAGTTTCTTGAGGAATTGTGGGTCCAATGCATGTTTTATGAGTTAAATGATATTATGATGATTATATAATGATGAAATGATGTTTGTATGTGATGACCAGATGATGAGAAAAAGGGAATATATGTATACAAGGATGAAAGGAATGTATATATGTATTTAAATTATGCAAAGCACCTACAGTATTACAAGTGAATTACTTGGCTCTCATGTTGTTATGTTCTTGTGAATTGTTAATGACTTGTTGGATTCTTAAGATAAGGTTTATGCTCTTGTCAATTGTGAAAGTCTACTAGGAGGGGTTATGAACTATGTTACATGTCTTACCCTTTAGTGCAAGTATAATTCCTACATATAGGGGTTATGAGTTATGTTGTACACCTTACCCTCATGTACGAGTGCAATCTACTCCTTATGAGGTTACGTTACTCTTTATGAGGTTATACTACTCCATATGAGGTTATATTACTCTTTATGAGGTTATGCTACTCCTTATGAGGTTATGTTACTCTTTATGAGGTTATGCTACTCCCTATGAGGTTATGTTATTCTTTATGAGGTTATGCTACTCCTTATGAGGTTATGTTACTCTTTATGAGGTTATGCTACTCCTTATGAGGTTATGTTACTCTGAGGTGATGGTACTCTTTATGAGGTTATTCTACTCCCTATGAGGTTGTGTTACTCGTTATGAGGTTATGAACTATGATGTACTCCTTACCCTCGTGTATGATTTGGGGTTATGAACTCAAGTTATATCTCTCACCCTCTAGTATATGGTAATTGGACTAAGGTAATTATGTTATCTTAATGGGTTAAGTAAGCTATGCAAGAATGGATATTTTCAAGCATGTTTTACTACAAGTATTATCCATGCATGTCATATTGTTATATTATGTGAATTTTCTATTATTATGCATTTTGATTACATAGCTATCTCTTGTTGCATTGCATCCCATGTACTTAGTACATTCCAATATACTAACACATACTCTATGCCTACATGATATGACCATATAGGAACTGGAGCCCCACTTGAGCATCTCCACCCACGTGGCTAGTACGATTTCACTGAAGCTTATTGGTGAGTCCTTCATTCCAGGAATGTTGATCTATATTTCTTATGTTATGTATTGATTCCTTATTCTTCATTTCTATTTTGACTATGAGGGTGAGCTGGTTGCTTTGTCTTGGCTCCCGCTAAGTATCTATGTTTAGAGGTGTTGTTGGACAAGTTATGTATTACGTTTGAGCTTTGACTCATCTATGTTATTTACGTATTAAACTCTCTCTTTCTCCCTTAGTCTAATTCCCCTTGTTCATGTTTTTTATGATGTTTTATAGTACTTTCACGACCAAGGATGTGTAATGATATGCTATGAGGTTTGTTTGGGGTTCCTTTGGGTTCCCCATTCGCCGATCACATCTAGGCCCTAGGCTTGGGTCTTGACAAAGATGGTATCAGAGCACTAGGTTGATAGATCCTCGGAGTCCAACACACTATGTTGATTACAGCCTTATTCATGGTTGTGTTGTGCACTACAACTATGAGTAGAAGGCTATTAGACATTTTAGGAAATGTTCCCTTCTTTATGGTCTATGTCATGCTTTAGAAGTGATATAGGACTTTCTCCTCTAATGAATGTTCTTTGCTCTTCTGGTTGATCATATCACTTCAAAAAGGAAGGCGAAGGAAGGTAAGTTGAAGATTTTGATTTTGATGAATACGAGTTTCACTATTCCTTTCATTATTACTTTTGGTTGCTAGTGGGCTTCTGGTATGCCCTGAGTTGTTATGTGAACCTTTGGTGTTTACCTCTTGGTTAGGTATATTATTGCTAGAAAGTTCATATGTATTGTTCCATGTTCATATTGCATTGGGTATTGCCTTGTGGCTTGTTGGATTTGATGTGGTGGATTTTGATGTTGCACTTAGAATGGAATAGTTACATGCATGTTGTGTCTCCATTGACAGTAGGATCTGTAGAGTTAGAATTCAACTCACTAATGAACCCGTCTTTGAGTGGGAGGTTGTCAAGTGGTAGCAAAGGAGGTAGGTTCATTCTTATCTTAAGGTTCAATTGATCTCTAATTGATTGCATTTTCATCTTGTAAGAGTTACGGGTGTTGAACCTAAGTTATTTCTATTGAATTGTTTTTGGTGATCAATGAGTTCTTAAATGTCCTTTCTGATAATTCGAATTTGGGGTAGTGTCTTGTGATCTGAGTTATGCACTGATCAAGTCTATAGGTCCATGAATAGGGTCTAAAAACCCTACCTTGATATGTTTGTGGTGAACTCTAGTGATGAGGTATTGATTTGTTTAGAGCTTGTGAATCATTTTGGGGGTAGTGTTGCAAGTCTTGGAGGATGAGAGGTTGTTTGCTAAATATGATAGGTGTGCATTGTGGATAGCAAGAAGGTGGTTAGGATGCTTTAAGGATTATGAATGAGTGTACATTACTTTACCCTAGTAAGGCTAATGTTGCGGACGGTGCTTTAGGTAGCCTAGCATGTTTGGATAGTGGTGGCAAGAAGGAGACTAGTAGGATCCATCGGTTGGTTAGATTGGAAGTAGGCTGAGGGAAATAGAGAATGGTGTTATAGTGTTCTTGGTGGTTCCAAATCTTTTTTGGGTGAGGGGAGTCTAGTTTAAGCAAGGCCTTGATTCTGCCTTATTAGAGTTGGAAGTTTTGGTTGAGAAGACGATAGAGTAGAGGTTATCTCCCAAGGGGGAGATGATGGCTATGGTACGAAATGGGTTAGGTGAATTTAAGGTTGATACTTGAGTTAAGGATTATGATTCCTTATAGAGTGTAGAGAGAGTTTTGTAAGGTTGCATAAGCTTGGGAATTTGCCTATAAATGTAGATATGGTTCGCCCAGTTCTTTATGCTTCTAGGTGGATGGGATGTATTGGTGACTATAGTGATATAGAACTCTTTGAAGTTGTGGGTGAGGTGGAGGATAATTTGTCTTAGAGGGAGGTCCCGGTGGAGGTGTTAGATGGATGAGCAGAGAGATTGATTAATAGGGATGTGGTGTTCATTAAGGCCCTTCGAAAAAGTCGTCTATCGTATATGTCTCTCGGAAAGCTAGAGCAGGCATGGAGGAGCAGTATCTATATTTCTTTCACTTTATTCAAGATTATGATGATATGTCAAGTCCTTTTTATGATTCCAAGTCTTATATTTCAGCCCCTATGTCATTCATAAGCATTCATGTTTAAGTTAGCAAGTTAATGATAATTTCACACTTATATCGAGATTTTGAAAATGGCGTTTTAGAGTGTATTGATGCATTCTTGTTGGCACTGATCTCTTTATGATTACTCTTCTCTTTTAAGTTTCTTTGACATTTGGGAACGAATGTTCCCCAGGGGGAGATATTGAAACGGCAACAAAAAGTGCCCTAAAATGTGCCTCGAAAGTCCCCGGAATCGTAATTTTTATATATTCAAAAATTCATTTGTTATTTTGAAATCTAACTTTATATTCTTGTTTAGGGTGTCAAATTGAGTGGGAAATGGATCTAACTTGAATATTAGAGCAACCGTATCAAAATCCAAAAATCACAAAAATGCTATTTTGGAGGGTCAAATTTGAAGGGGCATATCTCTTAACACAAAGTACTAGGTGCCACACCACCTATAAAATTTAATCTCTTTGAGTTAGCTTTCCAATGCACTTAGTTTCACCTCATTTCGAGTTCGTATAAAGGAGTTATACCTATTTTCGTAGAACTCGTTTGTGCAGAAAATGCAATTCCAGTGAGCAATCTTTTTTGGTCCTATTTTCTCTTGACTTCAGTCCAAGACTTTTAAGTCTTGGGCCTAAGTGTTCCCACACTTGAAAATACATATACTTAGCCTTATTTCACCCTCATATCATCCTAAAAATTCCCCAATACTCACTAAAACACTTAGCTAAATATTTAGTACCAAATTCAAGTCCGAAAACTCAAGACCAATCTTAAAGATTTCATCAAGGATTTCACTCCAACATCAAGTCCCCATCAAAGCCTTCTTAAAGGTTTCTCCAAAAGCTAAGGTACGTGGTGTTGAACCATTGAGTCCTTCCACCTATGGTGCCTTAACCCCTTTTTTACTAATATTACATGACTTAAAGTTGATTTTACATGTGAGTCTTGTATATTGAGAAATTTACTGCACAGTGACTTTAGTTCATGAAAGTATGGTTGTTTTAGCATGTTTTGAGCTCTAACTCTTGGATCTAATATTGGATTTGATGAGAGGTTTTGATGTGTATGTCTTGAGGGTGTTGCAAGGTGTTGATTGATGGTTTTGCAATGGATTTTCTTGCATGATTTCATCTCTAAATTGCATGGTCTTTTATTCCCATCACACACCCGCCAAGTGTTTGATAAAATTTCCGACTAGAGTTTCTTGAGGACTTGTGGGTCCAATGCATGTTTTATGAGTTGAATGATGTTATGATGATTATATAATGATGAAATGATGTATGTATATGATGACCAAATGATGAGTAAAATGGAATGTAAATATATAAGGATGAAAGGAATGTATAAATGTGTTTAAATCATGTAAAGCACCTATTCAAGTGAATTGTTGGGCTCTCATGTTGTTATGTTCTTGTGAATTGTTGATGACTTTTTGGATTCTTAAGATAAGTTTTATGTTCATGTCAATTGTGAAGGCCTACTAGGAGGGGTTATGAACTATGCTACATGTTTTACTCTGTAGTGTGAGGCTAATTCCTACATGTAGGGGTTATGAGTTGTACACCTTACCCTCATGTACGAATGCAATCTACTACTTATGAGGTTATGTTACTCTTTAAGAGGTTATGCTACTCTTTATGAGTTTATGTTACTTTTTATGAGGTTATGCTACTCCTTATGAGGTTATGTTACTCTTTATGAGGTTATGCTACTCCTTATGAGGTTATGTTACTCTTTATGAGGTTATGCTACTCCCCATGAGGTTATATTACTCTTTATGAAGTTATGCTACTCCCTATGAGGTTGTGTTACTCTTTATGAGGTTATAAACTGTGATGTACTCCTTAACCTCGTGTATGATTTGGGTTTATGAACTCATGCTATATCTCTCACCCTCTAGTATGAGGTAATTGGATAAGCTAATTATGTTATCTTAATGGCTTAACTAAGCTATGAAAAAATGGATATTAAGCATGTTTTACTACAAGCATTGTTTATGTATGCCATATTGTTATATTATGCCTATTGCTTATTGGTATGCATTTTGATTACATAGCTATCTCTTGTTATATTGCATCCCACAGACTTAGTACATTCTAACGTACTAACGCATACTCTATGCCTACATGATATGACCATGTAGGAATCAAAGCCCTGCTTGAGCATCTCCACCCACATGGCTAGTACGGTTTCACTCAAGCTTATTGGTGAGTCCTCCATTGCAGGGACGTTGGTCTACATTTCTTATGTTATGTATTGATTCCTTCTTCTTCATTGCTATTTTGATTATTGAGGGTGAGCCTAGTTGCTTTGTCTTGGCCCCCGCTAAGTATCTATGTTTAGAGGTGTTGTTGGGCAAGTTATGTATTACGTTTGAGCTTTGACTTATCTATGTTATTTACGTATTAAACTCTCTCTTTCTCCCTTAGTCCAATTTCCCCTTGTTCATGTTTGTTATGATGTTTTATAGTACTTTCGCGACCAAAGATGTGTAATGATATGCTATAAGGTTTGTTTGGAGTTCCTTCGGGTTCCCCATTTGCCGGTCACATCTAGGCCCTAGGCTTGAGTCGTGACAACACTACTAGAGACATGCAAGGCATAGCCAAGGTAATAGTATTAGTGTAAAAATCTAACACAATATGATGCATAGCTAACTAGTCGATACCTAGGACAACATCAAAATCAAGCAATATCAAATCTGCCCATGTATTAAAATCCCTAAAGGGTAACCACACATGATCTACAAACCTGATCCACTACTAAGGAATCTCCCACAAGAGTCAATACACAAATCCAAGATGGAAGGGGCTCGGGACTTACACCCAAATGAGAAGAAAAGTAAATAGATACATATGAATACATGGAGCCAGGATCAAATAAAGTTGAAGTCGGCTGCTTGCACAGAGTAATAGAACCTGTAATGGCCTCAGGTAAGTAGAAATAGACCTGAGAACCTCCAGCTCTGGTGTTTCCTATCCCCCAGCTCTTCTGCCTCCAACGATGCCTTTGGGATCTACTGATCCTGTTGAGAAATCCATAGATCATCTCTGTGCTCATATAAGTTACCTTTACGTTCCTGATCCGAGCCCCTACCTCCAACGATCAATGGGGGACCTGATCTGACGACCCGTAAATCTAAGTATGCTGCTCTATGCTTTGGGCAATCCATAGACCAGTGATCTAATGCTCCATAATAAAAATAACCCTAAGAGGCTCGGTCTTTGCTAGCCCGACTATGTCGACCTAACCTGAAAGCCTTAAAACTCTGACCAACAGAATTAGATGACCCGAAGTCATAAGAAAGTGGGTCTTAATCCTCAATTGAGACCTCAATCCTCATAAAAAATAATGAATCTACTCCTCCTCGGTAGGTAAAATAAATGTTGCGTACCTAGAGAGCACTTGAAATCTCACCTCACACTCGGACACTGTCACCATGCCCTACTCCAGATTAGTAAACTTATCATAAAGCCTATCTCTGAAGCTTACGAGAACTAATCGGGTCATAAATACCTCTGAACAACCCAAGTCACATATGGTGCTCTAGCTGGACTGGTCTCTCTGTAAGTCTGGCACCACTGTCTGGTTGTCCCATATAACTGGTATGTGGTAAACTCTGCACCTCTGGACTCTAACAGCCTTAATTTCTGTAACCTCTCCCTATAGGCAGTCAGGAACTCATATGCATCCTTTACAATCGGCCTCGAAAATCTTGGCGGAGTTAGCCTAAGAAAATATTCGAGCACCGCTAGTCTTGGAAAGGTATGGCTGTGCAGTTGGAGCCGCTGGAGCAGTATGCTCTACCAAGGCATGGCCTGGAGGCTATACTGAAGGAAGCGAGGTTGGTATTGGGCCCTATTGAATGCCCCCAAGTGCTACTAGTAATTGATCAACAGTGGATTGCACCTTGGGAGTAATCACAAAAGCAATAGGGGGTTGTGGGGGAGCTGGTACATCTATGGGGAGAGCCAACAAATCCTGTCGCCGCTCAACAGGTTCTGGGGGATGATCCCCACGCACCCTTAACTTTACCTGGACACCAGTTCTGCGTGATATATATGTGAACAAATGAGACAATCAGATTCTAGGGAACCAATAGACACAACAGCATGAATAGAATCAACAATAAAGAGCTTCCTAAATATCCTATAGCCTCTTGAAGATAAATCAGAGACATCTCTACACCCATCCACAGGACTCTACTAGATGACAGCTTTGTACAAATGGTACTAATTAACCATGCGCTGATACTAACTTGTCATGACCTGACACTACAGGTCGTAATGGCGCCTGTTATATCCCGCCTACAACCGAGTGACCCCAATAACCAAGGTAACTTGTCTCACAACCAAGGTATGACTACAGCTAAACAACAACAATACAAGACAAAGATCACCTATCCAAAAATTTAGAAATTAACTGTACAGAGCTACTATAGACAAAAATAAAAATTATGCGAAACCTCGAATAACACAAATACAAATACAAGCAAAAATTATATAAATAGGTTAGTGTCTGGATACAAAGACAACCAACTAGACTGAAGGAGACTGCAGAAGATGCCAAAAGCTGCCTGATGCTCACCAAAAGTCTCCTAGAACGGCAATGACAGGTCGAGGTCAGCGACAGTGGCTCATGCTCGGACCTGCACAGTGGATAGATGTGGAAAAGTAGGGATGAGCACCAATATGAGGTACCCAATAGGTTTCATCGGTCGACTGAATGAAATATATAGTAAATGTTGTAAGAATAACTAGACTATGCACTGTAAACATTATCTATCAAACCAAAAGCCAAGTGATAATTGTCTAGAGATTCAAACAACCCAACTACCAAACTAGATGATGTATGTCTATACCACGGATGCAACCAGGACAAAGGTCAAGGTATAAAAATATACGTAGATCTAAGGCCCTAATATCTATGCCTGAATGTCAACTAGCCCCGTAATCCCAAAAGGCTCACCTATGCAAAAAATAGAGTATATAGGTGTATCAGTGTGGGTATTGGTAATGACAACATATATCATGTTGAAACATACCACTCGATCCTGTAATTTTATGTCAAAATGCGACATTCGATCTAAATATATCGTGTCAGAATGTCCTATCCAAATGTATCATGTCGAAACATGAAACCCGATACAATATATCATATTAGAATGTGAGACCCATCCAAACTATGCCTAGCCTTTACTAGACGTCTTTCGGACTCGGCCTCTAGTCGGGGAATTTAGCCAGGGCCAAGTGGTTTGACAATCAATTGGGCCTCTAACCTAGGAAAAATCAATTAAGCCTCTAACTCAGGAACAACCAATTAGTCCTCCAACTCGGGAACAATCAACTGACCCCTTAACTCAGGAACAGTCCATTAAAGTAGACTACAAGGATCTATGCCTCTCAGCTCACATTGTGTGCTTTTGTAACAATTACCAGCTCTAAACATCATAAGTCTAGAGCATCACCAGCCTAAACCAAGGCTAAGAACCAACAAGTCAACCTGTAGAACTAGGACCAAATCACACAGGTAGGATACCACACAGAATCTCAACATGTGATCAAAAGTATAACAAAAAACCAAGTTTCAAAAACACAACATATTTATTAGTATTAGACAATCCAATAGGTTTAACAAATATTCAGATAGTAATACATGTCATTCTAATAGGGTAATTACTCATTTAGCCTTTACTATGCTTGTTCTAAACTTCCCAATCTTTACCAGATTCATTGCCAAAGTTATAGCCTTTAACAGATTTATTTACAACCAAACAACACTAAATCTAGTGATTACAACATAACTATTATTAATGTGCTCAAACAGGAATTACAGACTCAATTCAGCATAAAAAGCCTTGAACTCAATAATTTCCAACAATATTAGGCAACCTTCATAGCGAATAACTAGAAACAAAGTAGCTAACCAATATACAGCTCATAAATGATCACAATATGATAATAAGTAGATCTGGGTAACCTCAAATATCAGCTAGTACAGCAAATACAATAGATATAATCTCAAACATAGCAGGAAATCAATATGCAACCTCAGTACAGACAATCTAATTACCTGAATCTTTGATATGAAATATTTAACAAGTACGATCTCTAACCGGTGAGTATGGTATTTAACTCAATGTAACTAACAAGTACGGCCATTTAAGTATCAACTCCATCATATACTCATACTTTTCAATCAACATTTACATATGTAGCTCAGTTTACAAGGACAGAGACAGAAACTTAGCCTACCTGGTTACTGATCATGCACACTTCTGTCAAATTCACGAGAGTTGTACTCCTCTTAACGATCTCAAAATTCTATCAAACCTTCAAAAATAGAATCACAGCATCAATATGATCATTTTGACATTAATATCATAGGAAAATGGACTTAAATCAATTTTCGGGCCAAAAATTGGACCCATAATGAAATTTTGAAACAATGCCCATATAATATCCTCCACACTTTCCTGAGTCTGTACCTCAAATTCGAGCTCAATCCAATGTCTAAAATTACACAATACAGCTGAAAAATGAGAAATATTTCTTTCAAAAAACTTATGTTTCCAATAGTTTCAGTATCAATTTCTCCAAAATAAACTAAAATCAGTAGAAACCAACTATACCATGATGTTAATCTTGGAAAATTATTTAATTTAGACTAAGATTTCACAGAAATTCGACTCAAAATGATGAAGAAATTGCATTTCAAATTTTTTTGGATAAATAATACTAATGTGGCAGCAACTATTTCATCAGTTTATCTCAAATTGCAGCAAAAACTAGAGAATGTGATAACACCATGGCGTTCAAGAAAGATCTTCAATTTGGAGTAAAATTTCACTAAATTTCGATCTTTATTGGAAAAATATAAATATTCAAAGTTTTCGACACCCAACAACATTGTATAGCAGAAAACCATGAAATTTACCTCGAACGGCATGCCAAAAGTAATGTTCGACACTTTTATGATATTTCTCTAAAAAAAAATATACACAAGTTAGCTTTTTGAATCACTAAACTTTGATGAAAAATGACCCAAAAAATGAGGTGTAAGTGAGAGAAAATATATAAATAAGTTCCTGGAAATAAGCCATATATACATGTGATGCCACGTCATGCCACATGGCATCATCAAATTATGCCACATGGCAAAACTATAGTATGTCATGTCACCCCTCACTTCAGCAACGATTCAACCCTTTTTTGATGTTTTAGGCTCGTTAAGAATTTGATTTTAGCAAATGAACTGTGTAACTCCAATAATTTCGATGTTTCAGATCCAACGGCATAGACAAAATTCTCATCAGGGGTCATTACAATTTGATGTGGGTCCCACTTCTTATATCCAACTTTTGACTAAAAGAATCGAGGTGGTCAAATTGTATTTGAAAGTTTTGGTACCAAAGAAAGGGTCATTCTAGACTAACTCGATATTCCGGAGCTGACCGAGCTATCAAAATTCCCATCCAGGCA
Organism: Solanum ossicruentum; assembly: GCA_025774065.1. Lineage (NCBI taxonomy): Eukaryota > Viridiplantae > Streptophyta > Magnoliopsida > Solanales > Solanaceae > Solanum > Solanum ossicruentum. The sequence continues at coordinate 4,078 of JAOTQR010003478.1, read as the reverse complement.
TTTTTTTCTAAGATTATTAACTAAAGTCAACTTTTGACCTGTTCTAGAGGCTAAATTTCCAAAACTTGGCATACTAACATTGAACATACTCCTAACAGAATTTGGTCATTTTGGAGCTAATGGAACCACCAGATTTCTATTCCAAGACTGTTTACTAGGACCTTACCTGAAAGTTCATTTTTACATTATAATTGGCCTTCTAACATGGACAACTGCATATTTTCCGAAGGAACGACCTAACAACCACACCACCAATATCAGAAAGTCCCAAATGTCCGAAGGTTGCTATACAAATGCTCCGACTGATGAGATACAAGTGGAAACACAATAATGACCTAGAGAGTAATTAAATAATTATGGATATTAGTTTTTATCTATGCAATATTACACATCTTATAATACATAATTTGCAGAAATTTTCTTTTAGTTAAATTTTGTGGAGTCATTCACTCATTTATTCATTTCAATAAAGCAAAGTATTACAGTTGAGACCATGGCACAAATCAAAACAAAATGCATCACAACCCAAATACCCGGTTGTCATAACCCAAGCTTAGGGTCTAGACGTGACACGACGAATGGGGAACCCAAAGGGACTCCTAACAAGCCTGTTAGCATATCATTCACACATCCTTGATCGTGGAAGCAAAATAAGCAACAACAAGAGATATGATAAAAGGGAAGCGGGACTAAGCGAAGTCTTTGATAATCATAAAAGCATATAAGAGTCAAGCTCATAGCATAAGTATATCATAATATCCAATAATACCTCTTACTTAGAATAGAGCGGGGGCCAAGACACTTTCGCGGCTCACTCTCATAATTAGAAGTGTTCAACATAATGAAGTCTCAAAATAGTAAGAGTAATGTAGATAGCGTCCACAAACTTGAGGACTCACTAATGCTTACCTCCGAAGTACCGAACTAGCCATGTGGAGGATGATCAAAAGGAACTCCAATCTCTATATGGTAATATCATGTAGGGATAGAGTATGTATAAGTACGTTTGAATATACTAAGTATGTGGGATACAATGCAACAATACATAAGCCAATATAGTCAAAATGTATAATCATAAACGATAGATATACAATCTTAATATGACATGCATGATTAATCCTTATCGTAAAACATGCTTGTAATTCATTCATCTTGCACAATATATATATATCATACATAAGTGGGAATGACCTCAGCCAACATAGACCAAGCAGCTACAACTTGGACTCTGAGGCCTGACACCTCTTTTGTTCAAGTGACCGGGCATGACACCACCCGGCAAAGTATGATCTACTTGTCAAGGCAAACTAAATATGATAACATGAACTAGATGGATCCACTAGTATAGCAAGGGCAATAATCATAATCCTATGGTGTCACATAGTTTAGAGACTAAACACTTTATATAAGCACCCCTTGAGCCAAGCCCCCATCTTAAGCATCAATTAGTGCTAAGTCAAATCCCATAGGATACATGAAATAATCATAACATAAATAGCTTATAAGAACATGACTTTTGAGTAGCTCATAAACATGCTTGACCTCCAATAGTGAGCCTAACTTGAACATGAGAGTAGATCATAATCATATACGAACCCTTACTTTAACATGAATGGCTCACAAGAGGTAAAAACCCTGAAATAGGTTTTAACTTGATACTTGTAAAATCATAGATATTTTTCATGAATTCAATATATACTTGAAAGCCCTCAATCATCATGAAGTTGCTTGACTTGTATACAATGTAATAGATCATCAATAACTTGAGAATTCTCGTCATGTCATTTTTTCAAACACATGGTGGGTTCATGATACTCGTTCAATATCATGCAATTCGAGGGTGAAATGAGATAAGTAAACTCAATGCAAATCAACTCACCAACATTTAGTAAAACCCTTATGTAGGGTACCTTGAAATCTACTACAAAAGCTCATAATAATTAATAATTTCATAGCTAAAAAAATGTATAGCCTCAATAGACATAATAAATTCATGGAGTAACTTAAAATAGACATTCATGCATAATCAATCAAAACTTGGTAAAACTCTAACATGATTTATATTCATAAACCATAATAAGAGATACCCATAGGTAATACAACTTGGAAACATACAATTTTATAAAAGAAAAGGTTGGGCTCCATGGGTGAAAGGACCCATGGATGAATACTCACATACCTTAAACCTTGAATTTCTTCGAAATAAACTTGAAGTGGTTCTCGAGCTTAAAATGAATCCTTGAGTCCCAAAATTAAGCTTGAGATCGTTAGATTTGAATGAGAGAATTTGATAGAGTCTTAGAGAGGTTTTAGAGAGGGTTTTGTGAGTTATAGAGTTGAAAATGGCTAAGTATGGGTGATTTCACGTTTAAGTGGTCATGGGGCTATGACCCCAATGCCCTTGGCCGAAACAGAAAGACCAAGAAAAATAATACCCTGGCCTGTGCCCCTGGCGCATGACGGACCAGACGTCGATTTGGAATTACACAGTGGCGCGCCCCAGGCACATTGCACTCTAGGCATGGACAGCCATCGGAAATAAAAATTAGCAAAAATTATTTTTTGCAATGGGACTTTTAGAATCTGGGTTATACCCATTTCCCACTCAATTCCCCCCCCCCCCTCCGCCGATCGAGAATATGAAGTCGAATTTTTTAAATCACACACGGATTTTGAGATATATAAAAATGATGATTATGGGGCATTCTGAAGTACATGCGGGGCATTTCAATATCTTCCCCTTGAGAATATTCATCCCCGAATGTCAAAGAAACATGCTTAAGAGAAGTAATTGTGAAGATTTCAACCTGACGTGAATGCAAGAAATACATTTAAACATCATTTTCAAAAATCTCAACAAGAATTTCAAAAACCACCATAAACTTGTTACCGTAAACATGAATGCATGCAAAACGACATTAGGGCTGAAACTTAAGAGTTGGTATAATATAGGGGACTTAAATTATTACATTCAGCTTGAGTATAGTAGAAGAGGTATGGGTATTGATTTTTCATGTCCGCCTCGGCTTCCCATGTGATACTTTCAACTTGTTAATTCCTCCAAAGGACCTTGATCGAAGTTACATCTTTGTTTCTCAACCTCTTCACTTGTTTATCCAAAATCTCTACTAGGACCTCCTTATAGGTCAAATTATCTTCTACAACACCCACAACCTCTAAGGGCACTATAGCACTTGGGTCACCCATACACTTTCTCAACAAGGACACATAGAAGACCAGATGAACTATATTCATCTTCATAGGCAACTCCAACTCATATGCAACCTTACCCACTCACCAGAAAACTCTATAAGGACCCAAAAACCTTGGGCTCAAGTTCCCTTTCTTGCTAAAATAGACCACACCCTTCATGGGTGAGACTTTCAGGTAAACCCAATCACCAACCTTAAACTCAAGATCTCTTCTCCTCACATAGAAGTAGGACTTTTATCTATTTTGGACTGTTTTCAATCTCTCCTTTATCAACCTTACCTTTTCCAAGGCCTCCATGACCAAATCTGGACCTAGCAAAGCCATATTCCCTACTTCAAACCACCCAAACATGGATCGACAACACTTACCATATAATGTTTCAAAGGGAGCCATACCAATGCTTGAGTGGTAGCTATTATTGTAAGCAAACTCAATAAGTGGAAAATGTTTATTCCAACTACTCTTAAACTCCAAAACATGAGCTCTAAGCATCCTCAAGAGTTTGGATAACCCTCTCGGCTTGACTATCTGTTTGAAAATGAAAAGTCATGCTAAGCTTAACCTTGGTACCAAGACCTCTTTGGAAGGACATCCAAAAGTGAGAAGTGAACTGAGCACCACGATCTGATATGATAGACAAAGGCACCCCATGCAATCTAACCAACTCATGGATGTACAACATGGCATAATCTTCAGCACCATAATTGGTTTTGACGGGTAGAAAATGAGTTGATTTTATCATTCTATCCATAACAACCCAAATAAAGTCAAAGTGTTTCCTAGTCTTAGGCAACCCAACCATAAAATCCATGTTGATCTCTTCCCACTTCCAAGTAGGAATCTCTATGTCTTGGGCTAGGCCACC